>SDVV010030526.1:0-11666 GCA_016164225.1 Gammarus roeselii
CACACACACACACACACACACACACACACACACACACACACACACACACACACACACGCACACGCGCACACACGCACACACGCACACACGCACACACACACACACACACACACACACACACACTCAAACATTCACATACCGGTTCTAACTATTCTCCTTTCGGGTGGCAAATAACAGCCAAGTTGCGCTCTTTCTTTCATGCAACCTTTTTCTACGACTATTCCTTCTCATTCTTTCCATTCTTGCTGTTCTCATGCGTGAAATTCCCTACACCTAGTGTAGATCTCATGCATGGGATCCTCGTTTTCTGTCTCTTCTTCATCTTCCCCCTCAGCAGGTGTGGGAACGCGTAGCCCGCACCTTAAGGACTACTGCGGATCCTTGGGGCTCTGAAGTAGGGTAGGTAGTGTGTTATTCCTCCTTACTGCCATCCGGGGAGTGCTGAGACCATATGGTCTCAGCACCTTAGGAGTTCCTGTACCTCCTGTGGCACCTGTGCATACCATAGACGTTCGCCGCGTAAAGGACTTTGACTTTGCGCAGTAGTAAACCTTAACTTGAACATTGAAATAAGAGAAAAACAAAGGCTAACTTGATGCAGCACTGTTTGCTGGTTTGACATTCGGCGCCAGAAGGACGATGACTCCAGCGCGCTAGAAAGCCTCGTCATTCTAATCTAATCTTGTCCTATTCAGTTCACCCACGTTCACTGCCTCTCTTCCTCATCACACTCGTTTGTTAATCAACCTTGCTGCCCTAACAATTTCCTTTTACCAGTAGATGATCAAACATCGTTTCACCCTGTCCTCTTAACAACTTGCTGAAATCTGATCTATTATTAACTTATCACACTTCATCTTACCTGCCGATAGATTCCTCCTTCCCGTAGGACATCTGCTCTGACTGTTTGAAACTAACACGGCTCTGCAGTCGTAGTTATTTGAGCGTACTTTGAGCCAAAATGTGATCGAGGCCAGAGAATGACTTGTCAATGATTTGATGCAGCACTGCTTGCTGGGTTGCCGTTCCATGCCAGAAGGACACTTGCTCCAGCGAAATCTAAATTCGTGTCACTCAAAACAAATCTGTTCTCAATACTCGTACATCCAACAGCCTCCGCATCCCACTCCTCGAAATCAACACAAAATCCTTCAGCGCTCTATCCACCAATGCACCACGGGTCATCTTTTCCCAAGTGCACTTGTAGATACCTGGCTTTTTGATTAAGCTCTCACCCACCACCAGCTCCCGTTCTATGCACAATCCTATCAAATACTTCCCAGTGACGTTTCTACCTGGAACACCAAACTTACCTACTTCAATATCAACAACTACGTCTCTAACTCTTGTATTCAGGTCTCCTAGAACACCACGTTGTATTGATCTCCGTAAGTCGTAGTACTCAGACTGATCCAAAAATGCACATCAAAATAGAGCACACTTTCTTCCGCTCTGTAACGCTTTTAGCCAACCGATCACTCTATAACATTACAACACATTCTCGTGCCCATCCTCCCTCCACACCCGAATTTTTTCCACTTACTACACAAAACTTACATTCCCTACTACCGTTCAACTTCATCTCAGTGAACACAAACACGTAAAAAAAATTCCCCATAAACATCTCACCAATCTCCCTCTCTCCTCTTTACTTCATCCATGCTTCTATCGCGTGCATTTAACAATCCTAACAATGGGGTTCGAAGAGGCGTGGACCTCTCCTCCCCCGCTCGTTTTACCGTCCTGGAGGAAGAACATTACAGAGGGGTTCCCCAGTCTCCCCGCTTCGCCACAATTCGTTGTCTCTTATGACGCACGAGGGATACGGTAGCAAGTATTTTTAGCCCTCGTTTGAGGGAAAAATGTTTCTGAACTTTCCTTTCTTTCCAATACCCTCGTCCCGAGGGAGAAATTCAGTATTATTGCTTATGATTTCCTGTTCTCAATAGTAGATGTTACAGCGTGAATCGGTTAACAATGGAGCAAATGAACAATTGGAGTTCTTTTTAAATCTTGTTGTCTACATAGTTGTCCAGTGCTTGTAATTGGGTTCAAACAAATAATATACTTTCATCAACAGAGCAGTACAATTCTCGTGTAAAGGTCGAGCTCAGCAGCTGTTCTATTATCTTCTTGTCAGCTGCACCTGTCCTCGTTCCGGTCGCGGTCCGAGATCACCGCCCTGCTGCTGCCCATTACCTCAGGTGCCAACGGACTTAATCTGACAGAGGCGCACCACGTGTTCCTCGTGGACCCTCTTCTTAACCCGGCTGCCGAGCTACAGGCTGTCGGCCGCGTCCACCGCATGGGGCAGACTAAACCCACCGTTGTGCACCGCTTCCTTGTCAGAGGCACCATCGAGCACAGGATGTTCAGGATACTTGGTTCTCTCCATCAGTACCCGGGTAACCAGCCAACATCTGAAGCTACTGCTGGTTTGTCTTCAGAAAATAAAACAACAAAGGGCAACTCGGATGAGATTGAACGTGATGAAAGTGTTGTTGATGACGAGCACCTAACGGTAAATGTAAAAACTAATAGTTCAGTTAACTCAGACGAGAGCACTCAAAAAAATCAAGCTAATATTGTTGTTGAGTCGCAGCCTAGCACCAGTCGAGCCAGTACGTCCTCGAGTGTCTGTCAGGCAGAAAATGATGACTCCACAGCGATGGAGCGTGATGGTGAGAAGAGTTCTTTGAATGATCTGGAAGGTGATCCTGATCTGAGCAAGAACGATGATGTCAAGCCGAATACGGAGAGTTCCCTTTCGGATGAGCTATCACTTACGATAGGGGACTTGAAGCAGTTATTCGCTTGTTTAGACGATTCAAATAAACCTAGAGGAAGCGAAACCCTTCCAAACGACATCTCGCGAAATGAAACCCCAAAAAATAGTGATAACGCTGGTAAAAAGAATGAGGAGAAAGAGGATGGAGCTTCGGTGTCTGTCCAGAAGGAGCCTTCCGAGCCATCAACTTCAGGCAACTATGTCCATGAGCCTCGCCCATCCACAGAATCTCTTGCTTCGGCATCTTTGCTACAGTTATTGAAGGATTCAAATTCTACAGCTGCCTCTTCGAAAACTGATGCACAGTCCTCACCTTCGTTAGAATTGCCTGGACCGACGTCAATTCGTGGTGTGTCGGCAGACCTCCCTGTCGCATCTGATATTAACTTCCTCGAACAATCAACTTCCTCGAAGCAATCGTCTTGTTCGGAACAAAAATTGGTGACTGAATCGACCTTGTCAGCAGGAACAGAACGAGCCTTATCGCCCAACGTTCCCAACACTGTTGTTGATGCATTTGAAGAGGTGTGTACCCCTAGCCTTCGTTCCACGGACAAGGGGCAAGAGCAGCAAGAAGCTAATTCCCTGCCTTGTTATCACGAAGTAGACAATGATTCAGTAAAGCACCGAGATGAGATAGAAACCTCTGCTGTGAAATCGCCTGATCTGGATGAATCTGCCGACGCTCTGAAATCCACCATAGCTGCTGATTGTCCCAGTGAACGAAGATCCGATCACACGGAGATGGATGCACCTGAAGTTGCTGTACGATTGTTGATGGATCAGTCTGTTTCAAATGCACCTGAAGTTTTGATGCGATCGTCGTTGGATGCATCTGTTTCAAATGCACCTGAAGTTTTGATGCGATCGTCGTTGGATGCATCTGTTTCAAATGCACCTGAAGTTTTGATGCGATCGTCGTTGGATGCATCTGTTTCAAGTGAACCTGAAATTTTAAGTAAACCTGAAGTTCCAATACGATCGTCGTTGGATGCATCTGGTTCAAGTAAACCTGAAGTTTCAATACGATCGTCGTCCAATGCATTTGTTTCAAGCGCACCTGAAGTTCCGATGCGATCGTCGTTCGATGCATCTATTTCAAGTGCATCTGAAGTTCCGATGCGATCGTCGTTGGATGCATTTGTTTCAAGTGCACCTGAAGTTCCGATGCGATCGTCGGTGGTTGCAACTGATGCAAATACACCTGATGATCAAATACCAAAGAAGATTAATGCTTGTGATTCAAGTCGACCAAAAGTTTCAATACAAGCATCGATTATAGCATCTGGTTCAAGTGAATCTGAAATTTCATTCCAATCGTCTATTACAATTTGTGAGAACCCAACTACAATCGATCCTGCCTTTCTCACGACATCCCCCGACGTGCTGGCACCTTCGCCTGAATCGCAGGATAGCTCGTCTCAATCAAGATCTTCAATTGCTATAAAAGAAAAAACATCCTCCAATGCTGTTGATGCGAAAAACGTGTCATCTGTTGGCAATCATACCAATGGCTTGTCGGGTACCATTTCGATAGTATCATTAACAGAGTCGTTTTCGTCCGATGCTTTTGGCAAGGAGCAAAACAGTTCTAATGATGCTCAAAGCTGCCCAACTCAAAAAAGCCTCAATCTGCTAAATGCCTTGGACAAAGTTTCAAAATCTACTGAAGTGGTCAAATGTATTTCGCGTGGCAACAAAGACCTTGAGCAGCCTCAAACAGTTCAAACTAATTCGACGAAATCCAATTGTTCTCCGATCTTCAACTCTAACGATGATTTATCGAACTCAGAGGAACAAATAATTATTACTTCAAGCTTACCCACATCGAGCGAAGGCCCACTATTGTCGCCTCCGCGTAGCGCCAACAGCCTGCCTGACGGCGCTGTTCCTCTCTTGACGGCTCGGCTTGAGGAGACCCACCACACAATATCGCTTCCTCCACCTATCGAGGGGCCAACAAACACTCACGAAGATTCAAGTCCTCCCTGACACGCCCCGAGAGACTGTAAAATCTTGTAAACTCTTCGTTGGCATTCCTCAATAGATTGTATCATGCTATACATAATCTCACACTTTTCACGTGCATACATCAGCAGTTTCTGTCTCCGCCCATTCATAAAATTTCCCCTGAGTAGCCTACATATTTTTGCATCGCTGGGTATCCGTGTAGCTGCATTCGTTTTTTTTTTTGTGTTCATCATGAAGCTTTTTTTTTTTAGTCCTATGTATTTGATATTTGTTACCCATGGGTGTACTAACCTTAAATCGAATTGTTTTTAAAATTTTAAACATTTTATTTTCTTATTATATAAATTTAATTTTCACATTTATTTCCAATGAAATATTTTTTTGAAACGGACGTGTGTTCGGTTCAACAGTTCCATCAACAGCACAACTCTGTTCCTATCTGTAACCAAGCTAGTGACCGCGCATGCAGGAGACAGTTCCGTCCTGTGATTCTTCGTAGTGACAACAAGACGATGTTCTGTTATATTCTGAAATGGTATTCTTGATACTACCGTCAATATAGGGAGATAATTGTTTGTAGCTCGCGTACGTGACTTTTACAGCTCCTAGTAGTATTGTGGAGTAAGCGTGATGCATCCCCGTCCAGTTTCCTGGGTATTGCATCAACATTGCAGATTGAACACTCCAAAATACAGTTTGGTTTAGTACAAATTAAGGTGTAGTACATTGGAAATATGTGGAAGCTCATATTATTATCGTACCATCTGGGTTGACCGCGACAGGTAGTGGGGTACCATATAAGTTGACCACGCCAGATTATCGTACCATCTGGGTTGACCGCGACAGATAGTGGGGGTACCATATAAGTTGACCACGCCAGATTATCGTACCATCTGGGTTGGCCACGCCAGATTGAAAATTGTTTTCTGTGTTGGAAAAATCTATGTTTTCATCTCAAAGCATTTATCTTCTGACAAAGTGGAGTTTGTTGTCAATGTCATGTGACCCTTGCTAATTTATGTCACAGTCATGTCTTGTGTCTCGCTGCACTGCGCCCTGTCCCTCGCAGAGAAGTTCCTCAGAAATACCGTCTGGTGTAACGTGTGAAGGACTATCCTTACACCCACGACGACAAAACCTCACAGATCATGCCGTAAGAAGGACTATCTTGAGAAGGGACCGGACAAGTAGCGATCGTACATATACTTTAGAAACGACCGCTTTAAAATAGGATATAGTTTTTACTTAATCTTAACGCTGCTGTCTAATAATATTTGTAACTGTGAATAGAGCTGATCGCAAATAGAATTTAAGTGCCCATCAAGTCCCTATCTTTTGATCAAAAATTATTCTTTTCAAATTCTCAATTGATCTCAATGAGGAATAACAATGTAGAGGACTGTCAGTCTGCCCTCAATGAGGAACAACAATTGTCGAGCACCGTCGGTCTGTCCTCATGGAGATCAATTCTTAATTGAACTCAATTACGAATAAAAACTGAAGAATACCGTTAGAATAAGGTATTTGTGTAGCTACATGCATCAGCATTACGTGTGAGTATTGCACAGTGTATTTACCAGCCCCTGAGTGATGTGTCGGGCATTGATTAACTGTGCAGAAAATCCTGGTTAATTCACTTTGTGTCTGTTGAATTTCTACCTCGATGTTCCTGCATTTCACCTCTGTTCCTTGTTGCTCAAGAGTAATGTTGAAGTCCATTATTTTTTACAGTGTGCTACATCAAATTTGTTAATTTGTGCTTGTGAATTATTCGTATCTTGCTCAAGTAAGTCATTCGCATTGATCTATTTAAATATTTGGTAATTTTAGCTCATGTTTGCACGTGTAATGTTTCTGAAAGTTGGCCATTTGCAAATTTCTTCTTACACAAAATTAGGCCTCTTCGACATGCATGTATCTTGTTTCATAAGCGCGAAACAAAATTTTTGATGAAATCTGAACGATGTTATCAAACATGACTGCTTTAAGCTGCCAGTTCCCTTGGAATCGTCAGACAACAAGTATACCATAGAGGTTTAGGATTACTAATTTACGAGGGTTCCCAAAAGCAAAGCCATTCAGCAAGTGTGGATGAACTATCTGACGCATCTTCAGAGCTAATCAGCAAGTGTGGATGAACTATCTGACGCATCTTCAGAGCTAATCAGCAAGTGTGGATGAACTATCTGACGCATCTTCAGAGCTAATCAGCAAGTGTGGATGAACTATCTGACGCATCTTCAGAGCTAATCAGCAAGTGTGGATGAACTATCTGACGCATTTTCAACGCTATTCTGCAAGTAATGGTTGATTTATCTGACGTACTTTAAGCGCTATTCAGCAAGTAATGGATGAACTATCGGACGCATCTTCAGCGCCATTTAGTAAGTAATGGATGAACTATCTCGTGCATTTTCAAAGCTATTTAGCAAGGAATGGACGAACTAATGGATGCATCTTTTTAGCTATTCACGTAAAGTATGAACTATCTGGTAGATGCCTCTTCATAGCCATTCAGCCAGTAAATGATGCACTATCTGGCAGATGCATCTTCACAGCTATTCAGCAAGTAAATGATGCACTATCTGGCAGATGCATCTTCAGAGCTATTCAGCAAGTAAATGATGCACTATCTGGCAGATGCATCTTCAGAGCTATTCAGCAAGTAAATGATGCACTATCTGGCAGATGCATCTTCACAGCTATTCAGCAAGTAAATGACGCACTATCTGGCAGATGCATCTTCAGAGCTATTCAGCGAGTAAATGATGCACTATCTTGCCGATGCATCTTCAGAGCTATTCAGCAAGTAAATGATGCACTATCTGGCAGATGCATCTTCAGAGCTATTCAGCTAGTAAATGATGCACTATCTTGCCGATGCATCTTCAGAGCTATTCAGCAAGTAAATGATGCACTATCTGACAGATGCATCTTCAGAGCTATTCAGCAAGTAAATGATGCACCATCTGGCAGATGCATCTTCAGAGCTATTCAGCAAGTAAAGGATGCACTATCAGATGCATCTTCATCATAACGACTTCAAACTGCAGCATTCTCTGCTCTGGATGAATCAAGAAGGGACGGACCAGGTAATCTCATTGTAGACAGTGAAGCTCGAACCTTCAACTTCCCGCTTTACAACGTATCTCTTGCCTTGCATTTCCCCTCTTAGGAACTACACAAAAAAAATATCTTCGATTAGGAAACAAAGACTGAGGCTTTAGTTTTGGAAATTCATCTTGTAATATCATTGATAATATGAATACTGGTGCAATTTAATCTTAATACTGCTCCTCGCGCCGTTTTGTCCTTTGTACCACCAAACCGCTCTCAGCGTGAAACACCCACTAAGAAGTGCAACGCTCTTGCGGCAGCTCGACGAGTTTCTTAAACTAAACTAAACTTCCAAGGCAAAGCCCACTCACTGACCAAATACCGGAAAAAAATATCATGGATTAGTAACGGACAACTCAGCTGAAACTTCATCACTTATAACTGCAGTACCCCCCTGAACCCTGTGTGGGTTCAGGGGGGTACTGCGCCCCGAACGACCTATCCACATCCTTTCAGAAGCAGGTACCATCTACTCTTTCTATGCGCATATGGCTGACAAACTCGCGCAGACTTTCAGCCTGATACGGCAATACAAAAATTACTCAGCTGCTTTTCCATCAAGGAAAGATTTCAAGAGAAAACGATCATATTGACTTGATTCCCATAAACAAAAAATCCTACGACAAACCATTCTTCATTCATTCATATTCGGGAAACATCTTTCTGATGGTGCCCTCGAGTATCTCCTAAAAGTGTTCAACGAGATGTATTCAAATTAATTTTTGTCTGACATCTGGCGGGAACCGGTTATCATCTCAATATCTAAACCGGAAAATGGCGAGTGACTCTCGCAACTACTGCCAAAATTGCCCGTACCAGCGTCTACTTTAAGACGATGGAAAGACCGATAAACTCGCGCCTCGTCGACTACCAAGGCGTGAAGCTGTCGTTTAGAATTCAGCTGCCAAAGCAAATCTTGAACCTCTCGACCATCGCAAGCGACGCTATGCGCATCACAACCGGTGGTTTCCGTTCCACTCCCATCGAATTATTGGACGTGCTTGCCAATGAGCTTCCACTTTGGCGAGATAAACTCTCGCTAGACTAGACCTTAATCAACAACCCAGCCTTCAACCACACCACCCATATTTTGATAAACGCCTCGTCGCGGTTAATGTATTTATTTGCCCGCCATTGTTTCGATGCGTGAACAATTTAATGACCTCAGTTGACACCACTCGCAAGACTATCGGGCCTTCTTTCTCTTACCGAATTCTTCGAATCGGCGCACCTCATTGTATGATTAACATACCGCCAGTTAATATAGATTAAAAAAATACACCCTGAAACAACAACTCCCGCCAATATGTACTGCGGAAAATTTACGAAACTGCTTGAGAAACTATTTCCAGTTTTCGGACATATCTCCACCGATGTTCGAGGCAGGTCAAGCGTTCGAATTCTGCTGTATCACGAGTGGCCCACGGGAATAAGGGCAAATAAACACACTCTCGCAAAACTTGCATCAACCCATCAGGAATAATTTATCACCATACACTACCAAGATTGGTTCCCTATCATCAGCTCCCTAATAACATCCCATTGAAACGATATGAGGCAACCAAGCGAATCGGAGATATGTCCAGTCAAAGTTTTGCAGTAGGAGAATGCAAACCAAGTTTTAAAAAATCATCAACCGCCTGTACACGGGACACACATGGATAACTCACAATCATCTTATGAACGTAAACTTGGGACCGTTCGAGCCACCGTGTCCTTGGTGCCACCAAGTTTGGATTAGTGTGAAACACTTACTGGAGGCAGCTTGATAAGTTCCCTGAAATCCCCTTTGCAACCTACGAAACACACTCACTTTCCTCACCTACTGGAAAGGGAAATCGCTTCTGGTTAATATACCGACCGGACTTTACAAAGCAGTTTAAAAATGAAGTAGCGGTGCATCCGACGTAGTTCTTCCACCCCACAATGTGCTAGAACACAAAAACAAGTATCTGTCTGGATAGCGACGCGTAAATCCTTTATTTTCGGTAAAGTATCATCCCTGCATGCACCAGCGTGCATACACGGCACAAATAAAATTTTGAAATCATTTTAATTTCGCTGAAGTTATTGTTTTTGCTCACACTAGAGTGTGAACCTATCAGAATCGATGATCTTCTCGCCCTACGGGGAAGCTCACTAAGGCTCGTGTCAAAACTGCGATAAAGAACAGTCCCTTAAAGTAATCGAACGAGTCTCTGTGCCATTGGCTGCACAACGAACTATTATTCACGTTTGGATTCCTACGTTCCTGCAATAAGATCGTGTATATATTTAGGTATTGATATTCATGCAACCGCTTCCTGCTGATGTAGAAGGAAACGACCGCTTGCGTGTAGTGTATCTAAGTATTGATGTACACACAGCTGTGTCCTGCTGATGTAGGAGAACACTACTGCTTGCGTGTACTGTATCTAAGTATTGATGTACACACAGCTGTGTCCTGCTGATGTAGGAGAACACTATCGCTTGCGTGTACTGTATCTAAGTATTGATGTACACACAGCTGTGTCCTGCTGATGTAGGAGAACACCTCTGGTTGCATGTACTGTATCTAAGTATTGATGTACACACAGCTGTGTCCTGCTGATGCAGGAGAACACTATCGCTTGCGTGTACTGTATCTAAGTATTGATGTACACACAGCTGTGTCCTGCTGATGTAGGAGAACACTACTGCTTGCGTGTACTGTATCTAAGTATTGATGTACACACAGCTGTGTCCTGCTGATGTAGGAGAACACTACTGCTTGCGTGTACATGCCAAAATACATCAACTCTCATTGCAAGAATGTTGCAATCCAAACGCGACACACGGTAGTTGCGCACCAGATGATACCTTCTTCGCTTTCCCCTCAGAAGCCCTTTACTTGCTGCTCGGGCGATATCCAGATTCATTTAAGCAAGTAATTTATGACCAAAATCCTCTGCAGTGTCTCTAGATCCAGTGACGTGCACAATAATAGGTGGAGGGAACGTTTACCACCGCCACCCTTCTTGGACAAGAGCAGGATACCCTAGTTACAAAATATCCTGCTTTGGTATGTTAATATGATTTTTTTTTATTCTGCGAAGCCCTTGGTTTTTGGAAGGGCATTTGTTGAATGACCTCAACAGTGTTGTGATTTCTTGATCTTGTGTTACCTGTGATACATAGGAACGTAATGGCATCTATTGGTCTCGTGTTATTCCTAAGGAATTATTCCGTCTATTTACTCTATCCTAGTTGTGCTTTTGTATTGTCGAAGCTAGGCAGAATATCTATTTATAATGTGAACATTGTGAAGACGACAACATTATATAATTTTTGTGCCGTTATGTTGGCACAATTCCTTATTGAACTTTCACACTCATCTCCATATCACGCTTAGGTAGTGCAAATGATGTTTGGAGAGTGATGCCTCTGAAGTCTCGATTACTTCTAAACGAGCAATATAGTGAAGAGAGTTATTGGTCATTTACAATTTGTCGTCGTACGACGTTTTAATGATATTTGTAAGCTATGTATATTGATATTCGTGATCACTACACTTGTTTTTTTGTGACATACAAAAAAGGTCGTATATCGTAATCCTTTGATAAGCATTTGTTTTTATTTTCTTCCCATTATCACTTTCGAATTACGGGCAATAACACTTTGTTGGGAAAGTAAGTACCTGAATACTATGAGTTTTTACTCGTGTGATTCCGTATATTTTAAGAGAAATAAATTAGGTACGGTACTCAATTGTCTACTGATGAGAAGTGTAAAGTTTACTTTAATAATGATTTAGTTATTATTTCGCTTGAAT
>SDVV010030527.1:0-11666 GCA_016164225.1 Gammarus roeselii
CCACCCCAAATCCACCTGGTCTCCCAAGTCCCCCGGGTTCCCGAAACCCCGGGTCCTCGAGTCCCGCGGATCCCACGAGTACCTCCTCTCCCTGGGTCACCTCCTCTCAACCAACCTCGATACATATAATAATAATGATAAAATTCAAAATTTATCACCATGAAAAAAGGGCAGAGAAAAATAATAGAGCCCAAGCAAGAAGAAATGATAAAATACTAAAATAAAGTGTTAATGATCTATAAAATGAATAAGCATCCATCCACCCCAATGAGTATGATGCATGCATGCTAGTGCGTACAGGTAGCATCGTCGAGACTGGGACAAGCTTAACGGCTACACGGACTAAGTCAGCTCAGACAACAATGGAACAAGACCTAGAACGCTACGCGGTCTAGGTCGATTATAGTAAGCTTTATTTATTCAGGCAAGACTCAGACGAAACAAATCCTCGCCTCCAATCATCTAGAACTTCAAGAGTAACATGTACGCACGCTTGTGTTCACAGGTATCATTAATGAGATTGATTGATCGATTGATCCGGGCCCCACTTCCACCAGATTGATTGATTTGGGCCTCATTTCCACCAGAGCCTCAACGTGAGTCATAATAGGCTCCCCCGTAGGGCGCGAATCATTAATGAGACTGGTACATTATTATTATTATTTATTTATTATTATATTATAATTTGCTTTCATGTTCCACCGGAGTCCCAACGCGAAGTTAATGCAGACTACCCCGTAGGGCGGTCGAGACTGGTACACGGACGAAGCCAACTCCTACAGCAACGCAACACAATGTTTACAGCTACGCGGTCTAGTTTAGTTGAATTTATTTATTATTTATTCATTATTTGCTTCCATGTTCCACCGGAGTCCCAACGCTAAGTTAATGCTGACTCTCCCGTAGAGCGGTTAATAGTTTAGTTAATGTACATTTTATAAATCCAGGAGAGAGATGAAGACTCGGACGAAACGAATCAAATCCCCGACTCCAGTCACTTGAAACTTCAAGAGTAATTTGTACGCACGCCAGGCGCACAGATAGTATCGTCGAAATTGGTACAAGGTCTACGGCTACAAGGACAAAGTCAGCTCCGACAGCAGCGCAATACAATGTCTGCAACTACACGGCCTAGTTCGGTTACATTACAATTCATTTATTCAGGAAGATAAAAACTCAGACAAAACGAATACCCACCTCCACCCCCCCCCAGAACCTCGAAGAGTAATATGTACGAACGCCAGTGCGCACAAGTAGTATCGTCGAAATTAGTACAAGGTCCACGGCCTCATGAATCAGATCAACTCCAACCGCAACGCATCACAAGGTTATAGTTACGCGGCAAAGGTCAACCACAGACATTACATATGGTCCGCACACGCGCGAGCGAGCGCAGACTGAAAAAAAAACGCTTAGACACAATCACAAACAGGAGCTCTCGCAGAAGTATACTAGCATCATTTTATACGACAGAATTGTGGAACGTGAAGAGGAAAGAAAGGGCAGGTTCATCATGGGCTATTGACTGGTCAGATTTTTATCATCGCACTTATTGTTCCATGGGATAGGGTGGAGGGAGGGGGACAGGTCCCGACAGAGCTTGATGAGCCCAGGAGGTTCACCCAAGTACCCCGGGTCCATCAAATCGTCTCGGCTTGTCTCAAATCATTTCGGCCAGTTTTGACTTGTCGCGACCAACTCGACTCGACTCGTCTCAACATGTTTCGACTGATTTCAACGCACCTCGACAGGCCTCGGCGCGGCTCTCCCCTTCTGCGTCAGCAATGTTGAGGACTATAATAACTCATTTCTCCACTCAAGCACTCCACATATATACATTCCTCTGTGTATGGGTTTTACAGCGTAGGGAAGGGGGAGCAGAGGTACCAGGATTCAGAGGGGCCTCAAGAAGGTCTCACAGTTTAGTCAGAGGGTCTCAAGGGTGTACCAAAGAGTCCCAGAAGAATCCAAGTGGATACCCTCAAATCCTCCTGGTCTTTCAAGTCCCCTGGGTTCCCGAAACCTCGGGTCCTCAGGGTCCCACGAGTACCCCCCCAATCCCTGGGTCACCTAGTCTCAACCCACCTCAATAAATTATAAGCCAAGTAAAATTTATCATCATGAAAAATGATAGAGCCCACGAAATAAGAAAATACTAAAATAAAGTGATAATGAACTATAAAATTGATAATAATCCATCCACCCCAATCTCTGTGCCAGCAATCCGCGGACTGTAATAATTAATTGTTTTACTCAAGCATTTCACAAAGCTATATACATTTTTCTGTGTAAGGGTTTTACAGTGTGTGGAGAGAGAAGCAGAGGTCCCAGGGTTCAGAGGGGCCTCAAGCGGATCCCAAAGTTTCTCAAGGTGGTCATAAAGGGTCTCAAGGGTGTCCCAGAGGACCCCGGAAGGGTCCAAGTCGGTCCCCCCAAATCCTCCTGGTCTTCTAAGTCCCCCGGGTTCCCGGAACTCCCGGAGCCCTCGAGTACCTCCCATTCCCGGGTCACCTAGTCTCAACTAGCCTCGGTAAGTCTCGCCAGTCAACTAGTCTCGACTCGCCTAGTCCCCTCCACGCGCAGTGTCATTCAAGACCTCCACTCTCTAAGATCAACATCAAATTTTTTTCACCATCTAGCCATTAAAACGCCTAGCTATGCGTTGACATTTATTAGGCGCCCGGGAGAGCGCAAATTCTTCCACCGTAGGTTGGACTTGACTAAACACACCGCATAGTCCACCTAGGGGCCCAGCGGGCGTATAACAATACATAATTATATAACTAATCCAAAAATGATCACCATGAAAAAGGGCACAGATAAATAATAGAGCCCACAAAATAACAAATACTAAAATAAGGTATTAATGATCAATAAAATAAATAATCATCCATCCACCCAAGCCCCTTCAAGAAACATAGCATGTAGAAAAATCACAATGGTAACAGAGGCTCAAGCAATTGCTCTCCCACTTAGGCTTGAAGCAGGTGCAAATCAAGGGGCCTCGCCTCTAGTCCCTCACTCCGAAATTTTAGTGTCAAGATCAGTCTAGTAGCAGCGCTGTCTACTCAGTGATCTAATCAAAATGAAGAAGTATGTAATCAAAATGAAGAACTAATGACTAAAATTTTTCACAAAATTTCATTTCAGACAAGCTCCTTCCGGAAAATTCAAACACTTGTCTTAGCATACACCCGATCCTTGAAAATGTTCCAGTTCAGAATAATTTGAATTAATTGCTTTCTGAAACTAGTCATTTGTTGAACAATTGATTGAATCTGAATAAATTAAATTTCTTCGAATTTTAGTGAAAGCCATTACTGATATACTTCAAACAGAACAGAAGTCTTGAAGAAATTCTATTTTGGGTTAGTCAAGTAGCTATTACGCGAGTCGGCATAGCTACAACACAAGGGGCATAATGAGATGCCATTTCCTGTACTCGCGTATACGAATAACGCAAATCAGCCACACTCATGAAGCTACAGGAGCCGCGGTGACAGCAATATCCCAAATGGGACGAATGACACCAAGACGTCACACGATCGAGGTTACAGCTACAGGAGCCGCGGTGACAGCAATATCCCAAATGGGACGAATGACACCAAGACGTCACACGATCGAGGTTACAACTTTTTGCATACTTAGAAGGTTGATACATTTCGTTATCATATTAGATTGGGTCTCTGAGGCAGACCAACATAAACATTCACACAAACCCTTCCTGTTCGTTCCTACTCTCTGCACTCATGATTAACCTTGTCGGTTGACTTACATTTACTCACATGGTGTAGCAAGGCGGATGAGAACCGTAACATTGATTATGAGAATTATGACAACAATTATTTTCGACTTGAAAACGCGCGCTTCATGACTTGTATTCTTACATCCTACCATTAGCTACGTTCTTCTAGTGTTAGATACATGGCTGAGGATGCAGATATACGTCTTCGAGTTGGGAGAGTCGAATTCAACTTTTTTTTTAATCAGTAGCGTGGTTAAGTTCTAGTCTCGTTGCACGAGACGTGACTATGATTGAAGGTTATAGTTGGTGACTATAATTCGTCAACGTTCAGAGTGCTCTGAAATGCATTTCACAATCAGATTTGATCCGAGAGCCGCTAACCACAAATATTCTAACGAATATTTGTTGGCGTCCCGAAACACCACAGCGGGCCAAATACTAGTCACGTGCTGGGGGATGAGACGCATACCAGAAGACAGAGCAAAACATTCTGTACTTCAAGGGGAGGGTCTGGTTAACTAAAAAATAAAGTTCTAGAATGCATTCCCGTTTGTTATCGCCCTACGGGGAAGCCTATTATGAATCACGTTGAGGCTCCGGTAGAAATCAGGCTCAAATCAAACCAAATCCCGTCTGTTAAGCAAAGACATTTTCTAATAGTAGAAATTATCTCGGTGACTAGAGGAGCGACAATCTGTTCAAAGTAAACCGTAGTTAGAGCACATTACTTAGTAAAAAGAGTGAACGCCAACATAGTATGATTAGATAAGGGAGCTCATCAATACCGGAGACCCAACGTTATCTAAGAAATGTAGTCATTTCTTGGAGACTTTAAGAGCCAGAATTACGTTCGAAACATTTCAATCTACTGAATTTATAAATTAACAGACAGGTTCACTCAAGCAACACAAAGGTAAAAGTTTACCCTGTTGGAAACATCCCACCAACTTATCACAGATAGCTAACAGTACAGAAAACTAGCCTCCTGCGAAGGCAGTAGCTAGATACAAACAGTAGAGAACACAATACCTACCTTCTAAAATAAACCGCTAACACTACTCAATGATAGATAAACCTTCAAAATAAACAGAGCTGAGTTGCCCGGTTCTACGGAGTATTTGGTAAGGAGAGGTCACTCTGTTCCTAAGCATACGAGTCCAGAGACAAAGGGCTTATCGAAGATCGATTACAGCCACGGTGATTAACCTCGTACCATTTTGAACCATAGAAGCGGCATAACTTGACAAAGCCAACGTGCGAGGAAATATTCACAGCAGCATGACCTTCCAAGATTTTACAGTGTAGTTATTCGTAATCGCGATACATCTTCAGATAGAAACAAAACTAATGACATTTAAATACTGCAGCAGAAACTTCAATACTTAGGAGCTTATGATGTCCAACTCGCGACAAATATATTCACAGCATCTCCGTAATATGAATAAAACTCGAGTTACACAGGAAAAAAAAATATAACATTCAATGCCTCTCAAGGGAGAATAGCCTCAATGTTTAGTAGATAGCACTACATCGATTACTATTTACATGGAATCTAAAAGACATTGTTTTGGTGTTGTTGAGTGCATGAGAGGAGTGTGAGGAGCGCCTTGTCGGTCGCCGACAAGGAATCACTGGGGGAGTCGGCCTTGCGTCTATATATGTGTTCTTTTGGTAAAAGAACTGTTTGAGTAGATTCTAGCGAGAGGGTAGGCAACACATTCATTGGGTCGGACACAAGCGTCTCTGGTGGTATAATTTCGTACGCGGCAACATGAATTACATATAAACATAGCCTGTTACACTTCTTATTTATTAAAATAATGCCGTCACAGTAAACGACTCGAGTGAAAGCCACTGGTGATGTGGCTTCACACAGAATAGTTTCGACAGTTTGCAAAACATTTTAGTGACAACAATACACGCCAACAGTATGACATTCTAAGACGATTGTCCGAACAACAAATTGAAATAAATAGCGACAAATGAGATGAAACGAGTACGGCGCTCAGTTTGATACAGCATGGAAAAAATCGTTGAAGAAGCGCTAGAGGAATATCTACATCAGCACGGAATATACATAAGAAAACACGAACTGTTGAACACTGGATGAAGCGTGGGTAGGTGGAGGCAGATTAATTCTGTGAAAGCGTGCTTAGGCAGCTGCAACAGGAAACCAGTAAGTTGATACGCTACAAAAGATCAGAGACGAAATGGGACAAGATGGCTACTTGTCCCGTGTTGAAATGACTAGCCGTCAAAGCTGCAGTGGTCACATGTAATTGGAATTTTAAGTAACCTCAAGACAATTTCGAAAACAATAGCTTGTACCACCAACATTGAGAAGATAATTGGAATGGTGAACGACAGGATCATTTTGAATAGGAGCTCTTACCAGAATCCTGTCGGTAGACTGTTGAAGATTGGCTAGTAACAATCATAAAGAGATACAAAATGCTGATGCCAAGAATCTGGAGCTACTGAATTCTAGCAGTTAAAGTGGGAACGGCTGGAATCAGAGCGTAATGTGTCTGAAAACATTCGAAAAATGGTCAAATTATCAATGTTGCTTGAGACATCAAAAGCTGTACTATGTAGATTGTATAAGTTTTACCATTCAACAAGATCTAAACGTGTCTACAGAGTAGATTAGCTAAGCGTGGCCGGGATTACCAGGGCGATAGGACCAATGTCCAGCGCAGAGAGAGTAGCTTCAACCAGTAGTTCTACAGAGGAGGGGTAGACAACAAGTCCGACTATATGTACAATGAGAACATTTAGAGTTCGTCAAATAAGTAAAAATGAAAAGGATTATGATAAATATTGTTGCTAAATGTATAGAAAAGGTGACGTGAGAAAGATGAAATGCTAAGCTAATATATTTTTTTGAGTTGTTCGAATGTGACGAAGAAGATGATGTTCCAGGGGCCAAGTCGCAACCAGGTAGGGATGAAACCTTTGTAGAGAGCCATCGCACCTTCCTGCCGCACGGTCTGCAACAAAATAGTGAAATGGAGCAAATTTTGAACAATGCTACCTGCTAGCAACTTGCAATCAAAACATGGGATTGAATACGTATAGTTTCGCATTAGAATAGTTTCCTTATAGTGTAACTGTATGGACTTGGGATCGTATTATTATATTTTGTGTTGTCATTTCATAGTGTTACAGCGAAACCAAAATTATATCAGTAAGTGTACTAAATTTTGACCTGCTTCGGTATCGGACATTTTTTGGCTGTACAGGGGGTCACAGCGTCATTGACACCCGACCACACCAGGCGTGCTGTCGCATTACGCATTCGCATCTTGAGGCCTCATTCGCTTGTCGGATCCCGGCTCGGCGCTGCGTTCGAGCCCCCTCAATGAGGATATCCACGGATTAGGAGTTAGGCAGGAACACAGCCGAGGTACTTGTCAAATCGATTTCTGAACTTTAAGATATTTGCTGTGTCTGACAATTGCGGCACGTGTTTGATTTACCGTATTTCAGTGGCATGTTAGAATAACCGAGGAGCCGTCACGTGAAACTGTCAAATGCTAACATTTCTAACCGCCTGTCAGTTTTGGCACTTTGATGTAATATATTCTCACCATCCTTGCCAGGTTTCTGTCATTTTTTTGTTACAAGTTGTTATTTGACCTTGACCAAGTAGCTTTCTAGAATTTTCCATATGTTCATGGTCATGAATCTGTCACAACGTCTTTGGATTGATCATAACCTAAAGGCTTTCAACCCGTCATATTTCCTTTACTTCAGTTATAATTTTTTAGGTGAAGCTTTTATGAACTGCTTGGAGTGTCCAGATCTTTCGTTCATGTGGGATCCAGAGGAGAGCAACAAGAACTTCCACTGTTTCCGAAGTCAGCGTTGTTCTTTCATTCTTGATAGTAAGGTTCTTATGGCCCAGGAACACAGTCTTCTGCCATTAGCCTTAGCCTCATCAATTGATAATTTTCTGAAGTGTTGTTTTGCATTTGTACGCTCAACTCTGCAGGTTGTCCTTTTCATCAACAGCTGCGGCGTTATTGCTTGAATAAGATGCAGATAATTTGGGCGAGTATATTTTTTATATCCAAGAGGTTGAATTGCGTGTTATCGCCACCAGACTATTTGAATATTTTTTCGACCAGCTTGAACATTATCAGTGTCTCGAGTTGTGTTCTTCACTTTTCCAATGACTAGTATCGTCTGCCTCTTGTAAATATTCCTCAACCTTTGAATTGTTAACATTAAACTATCATCGAAATTTGCGCTCGTTCTTAGCAAACCGACTTTGTCATTTACCGATGCATTCTTCTGCGCAAGTTCCCCTTACTCGATTTGCAGTGATCGTAGTCATGCTCTGAGTTTCTACTTTTGACACTCGTCAGGACAACCCTTCCATTAGCTGACGCGGCCTTCAACAAAATGTTTACCTGCATTAGGCAGTCCATGGAGCCCTTGTAATAGGCGTTGGGCGCTCCCGCGACTGTCGGCATGTTGTCCCGGTAGAGAAGCTTGCGCTGGTTCATCAAACGAGTCTGTTATGACAACAAGAATCTAGATTAGATAAAGGGAAACGAAGGGTACCTAAGCTCAGGTCTTAAGTTTATATAATCTTAATGCTCGACTCTCCCAAGCAGTAGGGTTACCACCGGTAAGACCACCTGTCTCCTTTTTCCCATTCGCTCACACGTACAAAATCTTCCCCATAAAGCGCAAAAAGGTTTTGTAAAGGAGCCCGTCCAATCACGTCGGATCAAGAGTGAGCGCAGAGATCGGTGTTAGTAACAGCACCCAAAGGCTGTCACTGGTTTAGCGATAGGTGCCCGGTCATCCTCACGCACAACGAGAAGGCCGTCCGACGAGGAAGCATGCAAGCGTCGGGTGGACCTACAATATAGCTTGCTTGCGGTGACGGGGTCCGCGACTCAACCCCAGCGATAGTCCATTGACACCATCCCACCCCCGCGGCCCTATCCTTTGGCCTACTGACACAACACCAGACACCAGAGCCGCAATACATAATTCGGTTTTTCCACAGAGGGGAAGTGAATGAATACCGGCGTTTCTTGGCCTCACCAAATCGGAGGGGCAAAGACATACTGTACAAAACAATGCTTTGGTGTCAACAGCTATGAAAAAAATCGCAAGGTTGGCAATCCTCGCACCCATCCTCGCTGAAACGCGCGGCACCTCGGGAGATAGTGCAGCTCCTCTTATGAGCGTCAGGCGGGCCTCGCCGGTTTCGCGACCCGCATCGCAACCCCTGTAGTCGACGGCTCCCCATTTTTCACCCGCCTCGCCACCTCACTCACCAGCCCCTACGCCACCACCTGACCCACCACAAAAACCCCAACCCAATGTAGGACATCTAAACACATTACAAAAGAACACTAACGACATTGATCATACACAAATGGAACTCGAGCACCTTCTCCACCAACACAATAGTCACATCACCCAACTCCAGGCGACGAAACTCAAACAAAAATCAAAGACTCCAAAGTTTCCTGGAATCACAAGCACAAGCCAGGACCGTCCCATCAACGACACAGGACTCATTACATTCGTACGTAAGACAATAACACTCGTACTATGAATCTTCACTTCACGAGAATCACTGCACAAACTCTTGCGCAAACGCCACTGAACAACACACTACAGGTTCAATCAGCACTCAATCAAATCCACATGAAACAATATAATATATTTATCATATGCATTCCTCCATCCAGCTGATGTCGTCAGCAGTACACACCTCACATAGACTCCCTCAGCACCACCACAAACACTTTCGCTCTAGGCGATTTATATGCACTCGATATCTCATAGCTCACAGCATAAAACACTGACCAGTGGGCTAGTTCTCATAGACCAATTAGATACTGATCACACTGATTTACCCCCACACCCAATCGCAAACGTTTAAAACCGAACACATGCAACAGACCTCTTCCGACGTCTCTTTCTGCTCTCCCAATCTCGCGCTAAACTGTACTCTTACCACCTTCCAATAGTTATCAATCATCAACTTCGATCTCCGTTCCACAACAAAGAACAAATCCCTTACTTCCTCTAGCTACAAGAGAGCACAAAGAAACGAACGCATTGCGTTCATAAGAACCACTTTATACGACTACGACATCACTCAATGTGCGAATATCGACGTTGCCGTAAAACCCTTCACCACAGTTCTTAACCGTGCAGTCAAACAACACATACCCTCGCTGGGTTCGCCCACTTATGTATGTGTATAAACATAAAGCAGTTTCCCCCTTGTTAGGAGGGTAGCTAAGTTAGGCTGACAGAGATGGGCGGCGCCTTATATCCCCGCCCACCCATAGAGCACAAAATTCAGCAGCAAAACCACCTACGGAATTTAGCGGCCACCGACGACAGAATCGTACAGATTTAAACCCTTGACGAAGTAATAGATGAAGACATTTGTAAGCAACAGGCAGACCTATGACTGGATGTACTGGCAAGCACCAACATCCGAACGTCGCAATCAAAATTATGGAAACTGGCCAAAGCCTCAACAACAAAAACCACGTACACACATGAGGCAATCCCACCTCCCAACACTCGCACCATACCATCAACAAGCAGACATACGGAACTAACACTATACAATCACTTGTCACCCACCACACAATCCAGACAACAGGAGGATACTCAAGCAGTTAACAGTTTACAGATTGACCCCAACATCGGCGCTCCCGTTACATCAGCCATGAATGACCACAGCTGCCCAGAGCCAGAGCAAAACCTCTTCTGCAATGGGCTAAACCCAACACCTTATTAAGCTCATACGCGGATGACCGTACAATCATCGCACAGCACACACGAGACCGCAGCAGCACAATTCCAGCAATAACTTAACTCACTCGAAGTCTGGCTGCAGGACAACAGAAAACAGACTGAATGCGTCCGTAAGCGAGTCGTACCTCACGTTAGAACCAGCCAGACAACAGTTAACACCGCATCCACCCTTCTGTACACTCGACGACACTCTCACACCATTCGGTCCAAAAACCACAATCCCTGGCCTGTCATATGACACAAAAAATGTCATTCAAGCCTCACACAGACAAAATCGGCACAAAAGCCAAATTTAAACTGAACGTACTTCGGGCACTCACCATAAGTACTTATGGAACCTCCAAAGAATCAATAACACTTTTCAAACAATTCATTAGATCCACCATTTCCCACGCAAATACTGCTGGTCCTCTGACCTTGCTCCCATGGGTAAACCAGTTAAAGCTGCCTGGTGCTGCAACTGACACTGATCTAGAACCTAACTCCTGCCGGAACTTTGGTGCGTGGTCCTGGCCGGGGTCGTTCTGCGCTGAGGGGCTACATTTTGACATGTGTGTCAGTGCATGAGAGGAGTATGAGGTGCATCTTGACAACGGCCAGCCCTCCTCCTGGGGGATTCGACCTTGCGTCTCTATCTACAAACATATCAGCAGCCAATTTAACCCAAATTCAAATTGCGAAAATCGCAAAGTAGGTCGGGTGCTCCTTTTTTTTCTCCACAGCCCAGGACTGAGACACAATAAACAGGTAGACATATCTCGGTGATTTGATGCCTACTTACGGGCACTACGTTTCATCGACGCTATCGCGATCATTTCAGGCACCACATTCTGATGCAATTCAGCCACGGAGACTACGGAAAAAGCATTGGAGAAAAACTAATCTGGAGTCCAGATAACAGCGGCCGGGGGTAATAGCGCAGCAGACTGAAGATTTCAGGGCACCAATGCAATTCTAACGTGACCCATTGATAAGCGTGCATAACCACCCAGACAGTGTCGGACCGATCAAGTATTTCGTTTTTTTTTTTCAATTACAGATACAGACACTAGGCCTCATCCCCCAGAAAGGGGGGTGGCCGACGGCAAGGCGCACCTCACACCCTCACACTCCCACA
>SDVV010030528.1:0-11666 GCA_016164225.1 Gammarus roeselii
CTCGTACCTGCCCAGTGTTAGCTGTTCTGGCTGTCTCCTCTTACCTAACTCGTACCTGCCCAGTGTTAGCTGTTCTGGCTGTCTCCTCTTACCTAACTCGTACCTGCCTAGTGTTAGCTGTTTTGGCCGTCTCCTCTTACCTCACTCGTACCTGCCCAGTGTTTTAGCCGTCTCCTCGTACCTAACTCGTACCTGCCCAGTGTTAGCTGTTCTGGCTGTCTCCTCTTACCTAACTCGTACCTGCCCAGTGTTAGCTGTTCTGGCTGTCTCCTCTTACCTAACTCGTACCTGCCTAGTGTTAGCTGTTTTGGCCGTCTCCTCTTACCTCACTCGTACCTGCCCAGTGTTTTAGCCGTCTCCTCGTACCTAACTCGTACCTGCCCAGTGTTAGCTGTTCTGGCTGTCTCCTCTTACCTAACTCGTACCTGCCCAGTGTTAGCTGTTCTGGCTGTCTCCTCTTACCTAACTCGTACCTGCCTAGTGTTAGCTGTGTTTTCACTGTCTCCTCTTACCTAACTCGTACCTGCCCAGTGTTAGCTGTTCTGGCTGTCTCCTCTTACCTAACTCGTACCTGCCTAGTGTTAGCTGTTCTGGCTGTCTCCTTTTACCTAACTCGTACCTGCCTAGTGTTAGCTGTTTTCACTGTCTCCTCTTATCTAACTCGTACCTGCCCAGTGTTAGCTGTTATAGCCGTCTCCTCTTACCTAACTCGTACCTGCCCAGTGTTAGCTGTTTTAGCCGTCTCTTCTTACCTAACTCGTACCTGCCTAGTGTTAGCTGTTTTAGCCGTCTCTTCTTACCTAACTCGTACCTGCCCAGTGTTTGCTGTTTATGCCGTCTCCTCTTACCTACTCGTACCTGCCCAGTGTTAGCTGTTTTAGCCGTCTCCTCTTACCTAACTCGTACCTGCCCAGTGTTAGCTGTTTATGCCGTCTCCTCTTACCTACTTGTACCTGCTTAGTGTTAGCTGTTTTGGCTGTCTCCTCCTACCCAACTCAGCTGTGCGAACTCTCTTCCTCAACATCCCGCGGCTCACATTTCTCGCTGGATCCTCCCTTGGTTGTCTGTCGAATTCTGTCGTGTTCGTGTGCGCTGGAAGTAATTATTTGTGTTGCTTTTTGGATTCTCTAAGCCAATGCTAGTCATGTTTATGATGGAGGCTTCTTGAACGCTTCTATGTGCACAACACTCTGAGGGCGTACTTTTTCGCAATAAATGCTAGTCATGTTTATGACGGAGGCGTCTTGAACGCTTCTATGTGCACAACACTCTGAGGGCGTACTTCTTCGCAGTAAATGCTAGTCATGTTTATGACGGAGGCATCTTGAACGCTTCTATGTGCACAACACTCTGAGGGCGTACTTCTTCGCAATAAATGCTTGTCATGTTTATGACGGAGGCATCTTGAACGCTTCTATGTGCACAACACTCCGAGGGCGTACTTCTTCACATTAAATGCACAAAGTAGCAAAAATTTGTCCCCAATGGTGTTTGTGTTTTTAATATCAAAAACTCCTAGTTAGCCTTGTAGTTTATTAATGACGGTTATCGGCACTAGGTCGAGTTACCGAGGAAAGGAGAGGCAAGGCGCACCTTGCGCTCTTCTCATACTCACTCACTCACTCAGCCTTTGATATTATCTTTATGATTTTGCTCAAGTTATTTTTCACCCTAACACAACAGCTTTATATTACAGCTGTTGTGTTAGGGTCTGGTATATTGTGCACCACCACCATACTGGCCACGAGCCTACACTAAATGTGTCTTTGTACCTTCTGGTCTCTCGAGTACGCACACCTTACTATGTCCACAACTGCTGTTCTCTGTAGTGTGTACACCCTTCTGGTGTCCACAATACCACCGTCCTCTGTAGTGTGTACACCCTTCTGGTGTCCACAATAGCACCGTCCTCTGTAGTGTGTTTACCCTTCTGATGTCCACAATACCACCGTCCTCTGTAGTGTGTACACCCTTCTCGTGTCCACAATACCACCGTCCTCTGTAGTGTGTTTACCCTTCTGGCGTCCACAATACCCCCGTCCTCTGAAGTGTGTACACCCTTCTGGTGTCCACAATAGCACCGTCCTCTGTAGTGTGTACACCCTTCTGGTGTCCACAATAGCACCGTCCTCTGTAGTATGTACACCCTTCTGGTATCCACAATACCACCGTCCTCTGTAGTATGTACACCCTATTTGTGTACACAATACCACCTCCCCCTTTTCATGCTGCCCCAGCGAGCAGCGTCGACCACACGCGTGTCGTCGCATGTACTCATCAGTCAGGGCAGGTACCTCACAGTAGTGGGTGCTGATTCCTTACATTTCCCCCCACCCCTGCCGCCCCTCTCTTGCCATTGAAGACTGGCCTGTAATTTTCACCCCGGGAGATGAAAAGCACCCAAAGCCGCCGCCGCCCCACCAGGTAATGAGTTGGGTCGCCGCCGCTGCCATCAAAGAGGACCACTTGTGACGGGGGATGGGATGGGAGGGAAGGCTGAGAATACGCCCTCGCCGAATGGTCAATACCTCGGCACCTGTGATACAGCTTGGTGCAAGTACAGCCAATGTTCTGAACCACAATCAAGAGCACCTTAAAGAAATAGAATGCCACAGTCTTCAAGCCATTTGAAGTTATGTATTGAAATATTTCACACGGTCTACCCTGAGCTCAGGACTATAATTGCAGCATCTCAAGAAGGATCAATGAAACGCATTTTTTCCTATCACTTGCAATTTATGCTCATGGTTTTTGTTTGTGTCATTTCAACAGGCAGCGCTTGAGTTGAAAGTTGGTCAATCAAATGCTCTATCCCAACCGCCGTTAGTCGTCAAATGCATTATCTCAACCGCCGTTAGTCGTCAAATGCATTATTCCAACCGCCGTTAGTCGTCAAATGCATTATTCCAACCGCCGTTAGTCGTCAAATGCATTATCCCAACCGCCGTTAGTTGTCAAATGCATTATCCCAACCGCCGTAAGTCGTCAAATGCATTATCCCAACCGCCGTAAGTCGTCAAATGCATTATCCCAACCGCCGTAAGTCGTCAAATGCATTATCTCAACCGTCGTTAGTCGTCAAATGCATTATCCCAACGGACGTTAGTCGTCAAATGCATTATCCCAACCGACGTTAGTCGTCAAATGCATTATCCAAACCACCGTTAGTCGTCAAATGCATTATCCCAACGGACGTTAGTCGTCAAATGCATTATCCAAACCGCCGTTATTCGTCAAATGCATTATCTCAACCGTTGTTAGTCGTCAAATGCATTATCCAAACCACCGTTAGTCGTCAAATGCATTATTCCAACCGACGTTAGTCGTCAAATGCATTATCCAAACCACCGTTAGTCGTTATGCTCGTGGTACAACATGAATTCACTAACCCAGCGGCTGAAGTCAGGATAGTCTCCCGCTAAGGCTTATTGATGGCGTCTTTGGACTGAGCTCCGAAGATGTGGTTTTCAATTCATCTTGAATTGGTTCTTGACGGTTTCCACTGGCCAGATTGTTCCGTTTATTATGTATATCGGTGCTACCGTCCGACTCGCTTTTCTGTAACGCTTAGATACCTCCCCTTAATAATAGTAATTCCTCCCATACCGCTCTAACCAGAGGATTTGTATGTAACTGCATGCGGCCGCTGCTATGAAGGCCACGCAGTACCCCCCACCCCTTAAGGCCTCGCCCTAAAGGCCTCGCAGTACTCCCCCCTAAACAGAGGATTTGTAGTCCACTGCATACGGCCGCTGCTATAAAGGCCTCGCAGTACGCCCCGGCTAAAGGCTTCGCGGTATTCCCCCCTTAACATAGGATTTGTAGTCAACTGCATACGGTCGCTGCTATAAAGACCTCGCAGCATTCCCCCCGAAGGCCTCTCAGTACTCTCCCCTAAGGCCTGGGGGGGAGTACTGCGAGGCCTTTATAGCAGTGGCCGTATGCAGTTGACTACAAATCCTCTGGTTAGATCCCTCGCAGTACTCCCCCCTATATAAAGCCCCGTGACGAATGTCTCTGTCCATCTTCCATATGTTTTTTAGAACGAAATGTATGAGCAGCACGAACCTGTTCAAATGGCGACAAATTTATCCTCGTAACGGCAGTGCCTTTAGAAACAATTGTATCGACATATATCCGGTCTTCTCTCTATTACTTGTGTAAGTACACGCCTACCTCCCCACACAGAGTAGTCCGCTCCACCCCAGCTGGCCGGGATGTGTGACCCCCTCTCCTCAGCCCCACACAAAGTAGTCTGTTCCACGCCAGCTGACCGGGACATGTACCCTCTCTCCTCAGCCTCACACAAAGTAGTCTGTTCCACGCCAGCTGGCCGGGATGTGTGCCTCCTCCCACATCACCATGCCCAAGTGGCGCATCTTCCTTGTAGCCCTGATCAGGAGTTATTTGCATGCAAATCAACCGGCGTGTTCCTTCTAGCTTTAGCACGCTGACGAGGGGGGGGGCAGCTTATTTGTGCTGCAGGTGGGATGGTTTATTATGATCTTTGAAGTTATTCAATAGGGTAGTCAAACTCTGAACCATCCAACTGAGTCAATAACATCTGTTTAGGAAGTCGTTATATTACCCATGAACGTGATACGTTTCGGTACTAACGCAACTGCGAGCAAAAGAGTACTCTTTGAACTGCAAGCAAAAGAGTAAGTTCTCTTTGAACTGTGAGCAAAAGAGTACTCTTTGAACTGCGAGCAAAAGAGTACTCTTTGAACGGCGAGCAAAAGAGTACTGTTTGAACTGCAAGCAAAAGAGTGCTCTTCGAACTGCAAGCAAAAGAGTGCTCTTTTAACTGCGAGCAAAAGAGTACTCTTTGAACTGCGAGAAAAACAGTACTGTTTGAACTACGAGCAAAAAAATGACTTTTAACTGCGAGCAAAAGGGTGCTCTTTGAACTGAGGGCAAAAGAGTGCTCTTTGAACTGCGAGCAAGAGAGTACTCTTTGACCTGCGTACAGAAGAGGAGTTTGAACTGTGAACAAAAGAGTACTATTTGAACTTCGAGCAATAGAGTACTTTGAATTGCGAGTAAAAGAGTACTCTTTGAACTGCGAGCAAAAGAGTACTTTTTGAACTGCGAGCAAAAGAGTACTCTTTGAGCTGCGAGCAAAAAAAGGACTTTGAACTGCGAGCACTAGAGGACTTTAAACTGCGAGCAAAAGAGTACTCTTTGAACTGCGAGCAATAGAGGACTTTGAACTGCGAGCAAAAGAGTACTTTTTGAACTGCGAGCAATAGAGTACTTTTTGAACTGGGAGCGTAAGAGAGCCGTTTGACTTGCTAGCAAAAGAGGGCTCTTTGAACTGCGAGCAAAGGAGTACTCTTTGAACTGCGAGTAAACGAGTACTCTTTGAACTGCGAGCAATTGAGGACTTGAGGCAAGCTGAAGCATGGCATTGGCTGCTCATGCATCTTCTTGATATAAGCTTTGCTTGCCCGAGCATTTCCTTACTCGACCTCAACTAGCACCCACCTCGGCTCGGCCAAGGGCAGGGCTTGCCTCTGTCCGAGCATCTATACCGCCCAGTTCACTGCGATGGCAGAGCCTGCCTCTGTCTGAGCATCTGTACCGCCCAGTTCACTGCGGTGGCAGGGCCTGCCTCTGTCCGAGCATCTATACCGCCCAGCTTACTGCGATGGCAGAGCCTGCCTCTGTCCGAGCATCTATACCGCCCAGCTTACTGCGATGGCAGAGCCTGCCTCTGTCCGAGCATCTATACCGCCCAGCTTACTGCGATGGCAGAGCCTGCCTCTGTCCGAGCATCTATACCGCCCAGCTTACTGCGATGGCAGAGCCTGCCTCTGTCCGAGCATCTATACCGCCCAGCTTACTGCGATGGCAGAGCCTGCCTCTGTCCGAGCATCTATACCGCCCAGCTTACTGCGATGGCAGAGCCTGCCTCTGTCCGAGCATCTATACCGCCCAGCTTACTGCGATGGCAGAGCCTGCCTCTGTCCGAGCATCTATACCGCCCAGCTTACTGCTATGGCAGAGCCTGCCTTTGTCCGAGCATCTATACCGCCCAGCTTAAAGCGATGGCAGAGCCTGCCTCTGTCCGAGCATATATACCGCCCAGTTCACTGCGAAAGCAGGACCTGTCTCTGTCCGAGTTTCTATACCGCCCAGTTTACTGCGATTGCAGGGCCTGCCTCTGTCTGGGCATCTATGCCGCCCAGTTCACTGCGATGACAGAGCCTGCCTCTGTCCGACTATCTATACCGCCCAGTTCACTGCAATGGCAGGTCCTGCCTCTGTCCGATCATCTATACCGCCCAGTTCACTGCGATGGCAGGTCCTGCCTCTGTCCGATCATCTATACCGCCCAGTTCACTGCGATGGCAGGTCCTGCCTCTGTCCGATCATATATACCGCCCAGTTCACTGCGATGGCAGGTCCTGCCTCTGTCCGATCATCTATACCGCCCAGTTCACTGCAATGGCCAACCTATAGAGTTGCAATGGCAAGCTTTTTAAAGTATTTTTTGCACCATGTTACTAAGTATCTCGCTGGCACTTGCATTTGGTCTCCTATCCTAAGAAAGAAAACGCACGTTTCTCGAACACGTCCTCCACCCTTTCACCTCCCCGCCCAAACTCTCCCAAACCGGAGTAATAAGTGCGATTTCTTCGAAAGGGCGCTTTTGAGGCGACCATCAGACGTTCAAAGGTCAGCTTGCGGTGCGTGCAGGCCGTGTCTGGCGGCCCTGAGGCGGTGGAGAGACAGAGTTCTGCGTCTGGGTGTTGATAAATACGTTTACAAATATAGTCATTTCTACCGCAGTGCTCAACGAAGTTGATGCATGCGGATCGTCCCTTCCCTTTGTTGTATATTTATAAAGACTGCGCTGGACGAAGTCAGTGCCACTATTCTCCCTACAACGGACTCGAGGTCGAACATTTTCTTCGGATTAACGGTGCTTAATGGCCATTTAGTGTTTCTGCCGTTATCATTTGTATTATTGAATCATCTGTTTCCATCGTCTGGCAATGAATCAAGTCCTAATGTAACACATGAACTTCATCAAACACACTATCTGAATGAGCGAAACGAAAGTTCAAACTCAATTGGTCACAGTTCATCTCTACTGGGCCGCCGGTTCGTGTTTCATGGGACAGAATATAATAGACAATATTATAATCTATTGTCTTACAGACATCGTCTATTGTAAGGTAAGAATCAGGAGTACATGGCGTTGGGAAATCACGAATACATGGGGTTGTTGAATCGCGAGTACATGGCGTTGGGAAATCACGAATACATGGGGTTGTTAAATCGCGAGTTCATGGCGTTGGGAAATCACGAATACATTGGGTTGTTAAATCGCGAATACATGGGGTTGTTAAATCGCGACTACATGGCGTTGGGAAATCACGAATACATGGGGTTGGTTAATCGCAAATACATGGGGTTGTTAAATCGCGAATACATGGGGTTGTTGAATCGCGAATACATGGGGTTGTTAAATCGCGAATACATGGGGTTGTTGAATCGCAAATACATGGTGTTGTTAAATCGCGAATACATGGGGTTGTTAAATCGCGAAAACATGGGGTTGTTAAATCGCGAAAACATGGTGTTGTTAAATCGCGAATACATGGGGTTGTTAAATCGCGAAAACATGGGGTTGTTAAATCGCGAAAACATGGTGTTGTTAAATCGCGAATACATGGGGTTGTTCGCGATTTAACAGCTTGGAAATCAAAGTGCGCTAAGACAGTGTAAAGATATGTCCAAAAAAAATTACTGTAACAAAGGGGTGAGCAGACGACCTTGATTATACGTCAAATAGAACCACAGATAATCGCGCAGGCACTCATCACTCAATGAGTGCGCTCATCGCTGGCGCGCTGCATTCAAAAAGGATTGGTATGCATGCATAAGAATCGACGCTTATACAGACGTTAACATATGTTCTCACTTCTGAATATAACAATATAACGTAGCGCCTTTCAAGTCAAGCGCCCGACTCACACCCGAGTAGGTAGCGATCTTGAATATTACCCTACCCGCTGTACTATTAAAATTAGTAAACAAATAACTCGAGGAGTCATATGCCATGGGTATGTCATGGGCATATTTTTGCCCCGAGTTTTGTTGATGCATTAGAAACATAAAATACTGTAGTAGACATATTACTGATATTAACTTGAAATCATCTCAAATAACTATACCTAAACGTTCAGTTAGAGACCACTGCCATACTGTTATAGTGACTCTTCCAAGTCAATGCGACGAGATGCTGGTCTAGATGCTAAAATAGTTTTTAGCGAGAAGTATTTTACGAATTAAATGATTTGTTTTTATAAAATTTATTATGTTTTAAGTCAGTCTGTGACTGGAAGAAACAAATCGTTATGCTTGCCAAGCATTCAATGACAGAAGAGAAAGTCAGTGTTAGGCTTGGTACTGTATTATGTTTTAGTCAGTCTGTGACTGCAAGAAACGAGGCGTTATGCTTGCCAAGCATGCAATGACAGAAGAGAGTCCGTGTTAGGCTTGGTACTGTATTATGTTTTAGTCAGTCTGTGACTGCAAGAAACGAGGCGTTATGCTTGCCAATCATGCAATGACAGAAGAGAAAGTCAGTCAGTGTGTTAGGCTTGGTACTGTATTATGTTTCTTGCGCCAACACACCGACTTTTCTGACTACTCGGCTGCTCTGAAGCAATTAAAGTTGTGAGGTGTTCCACAGAAAGGGTTCTCCCTAATAATACAGGAGTCAGCTGAGATACGTTGTGCCGGGGGCCCTGGGTTAGTATTTCAGCGCCCTGGGGCACCACTTGGACTGGGGGCGGGTGGTGAGAATGGCCCTGTAACTGTCCCCTGACAATTGACTACATCCTACAGTGCTCCTCTGGCGGTAATATTTTTGACATTGTTACTGTACAGCTGGTGAGAATATAAGCTACAAGCCTACACAGATCGTTTTATGAGCAGTAACATTGAAAACCCTCTCAATACTACGGGTACCTTGGTATAGTAAAGGAGAAGAAAGCCAGTGTGGGAGGGTCTTACTTTCCCACTGCGCTTATGACATTAGCTGCGTAATCTAAGTAATATCTGCAGCTACCTTCTTCACCAGTGACGTAAGCTAGAGGGTTAAACCCCTCGAATGTCGGCTACTACCCCCATCACTATTCCGTGACGAGGACATGCTTCTCTGAGCAGTCTCACTCCCGTATGGAGCAGTGACTGTTGCCGTTGCTGTGAGGCGATGATGGTTTGTATGTCAGGAGGATGGCTTCGTTGGTTGCCAGAGAAAGGAGACGACGCGGGTGGCAAGCAGCCCTCGGGGTTTTTTGCTCCCTCCTCCCACCTCGAAGGGTCAGGAGGTCGATCAAAGAAGGATAATATTGCGTCCCAGGACCAAGTTTTAGCGAGGACCGGAGTTTGCTGTGCTGTGCTCGCGTGCTGTCTATTGCGTTGTTGAGGACCGGAGTTTGCTGTGCTGTGCTCCGTGCTGTCTATTGCGTTGCTGAGGACCAGAGTTTACTGTGCTGTGCTCGCGTGCTGTCTATTGCGTTGCTGATGACCGAAGTTTGCTGTGCTGTGCTCGCGTGCTGTCTATTGCGTTGTTGAGGACTGGAGTTTGCTGTGTGCTGTGCTCGCGTGCTGTCTATTGCGTTGTTGAGGACAGGAGTTTGATGTGCTGTGGTCTCGTGCTGTCTATTGCGTTGTTGAGGACCGGAGTTTGCTGTGCTGTGCTCGCGTGCTGTCTATTGCGTTGTTGTGGACCGGAGTTTGCTGTGCTGTGCTCGCGTGCTGTCTATTGCGTTGTTGTGGACCATAGTTTGCTGTGCTGTAGTCGCGTGCTGTCTATTGCGTTGGTGAGGACCGGAGTTTGCTGTGCTGTGGTCGCGTGCTGTCTATTGCGTTGTTGAGGACAGGAGTTTGCTGTGCTGTGGTCGCGTGCTGTCTATTGCGTTGTTGAGGACCGGAGTTTGCTGTGCTGTGGTCGCGTGCTGTCTATTGCGTTGTTGGGGACCGGAATTTGCTGTGCTGTGGTCGCGTGCTGTCTATTGCGTTGTTGAGGACAGGAGTTCGCTGTGCTGTGGTCGCGTGCTGTCTATTGCGTTGTTGAGAACCGGAGTTTGCTGTGCTGTGGTCGCGTGCTGTCTATTGCGTTGTTGATGACCGGAGTTTGCTGTGCTGTGGCCGCGTGCTGTCAATTGCGTTGCTGGAGAAGTGCTCCAGTCCACTCTTTCTCCATTGCAATTCAACTTGCCTGGGGTTATTCCCATCAGATGTATTATATATGCCAATTATTGAACATTTGTTATGTTTCTTCAATGTTTTCTACCCGGATGTTTTTCCATTTCATTGTTGTGCACCCAAATATCTTAAATCAGATCCCAGGCTGGTGTCCTTATCTTGTTATCAATGACACCTTGCTAAAGTAAAGGGATATTGCACGACACGGCACAAAACGTCAGCTGTGATGTTTGTGTCATCAAGTGTATTAGGGGAAAATACCGACTGTTATCGTACCGTAGGTGTAGCCATCTGAAGGGAGGACTGTTCCGTTAGACAGAAACCAGCTTTTGACGTGTGGCTCACCTGGAGATGAGCCGATCGCTATCCCGTCATGAAGATTGTTAATGGTCACCAGCGCTGCTCCTCGACCGCATTTGTCATGTTCGTGCAAGCCCCGTAACCCGCCTGTCGGATCGCCTGTAGGTGGTTGTGCATGGCAGGCTCACGCTGTATACACACCAAGTCTCAGTCCGTGGGCCCGGCCGTCGTTTGTGCATGACAGGCTCACGCTGCTTACTCACCAAGTCTCAGACCGTGGGCCCGACCGTCGGTTGTGCATTTCAGGCTCACGCTGCATACTCACCAAGTCTCAGTCCGTGGGCCCGGCCGTCGGTTGTGCATGGCAGGCTCACGCTGCATACTCACCAAGTCTCAGTCCGTGAGCCCGACCGTCGGTTGTGCATGGCAGGCTCACGCTGCATACTCACCAAGTCTCAGTCCGTGGGCCCGACCGTCGGTTGTGCATGGCAGGCTCACGCTGCTTACTCACCAAGTCTCAGTCCGTGGGTCCGGCCGTCGGTTGTGCATGGCAGGCTCACGCTGCATGCTCACCAAGTCTCAGTCCGTGGGCCCGACCGTCGGTTGTGCATGGCAGGCTCACACTACATACTCACCAAGTCTCAGTCCGTGGGTCCGGCAGTCAGTTGTGCATGGCAGGCTCACGCTGCATGCTCACCAAGTCTCAGTCCGTGGGCCCGGCCGTCGGTTGTGCATGGCAGGCTCACGCTGCATACTCACCAAGTCTCAGTCCGTGGGCCCGACCGTCGGTTGTATATGGCAGGCTCACGCTGCATACTCACCAAGTTTCAGTCCCTGGGCCCGACCGTCGGTTGTGCATGGCAGGCTCACGCTGCTTACTCACCAAGTCTCAGTCCGTGTGCGCGGCCGTTGGTTGTGCATGGCAGGCTCACGCTGCTTACTCACCAAGTCTCAGTCCGTGAGCCCGACCGTCGGTTGTGCATAGCAGGCTCACGCTGCATACTCACCAAGTCTCAGGCATAATCACCAAGTCTCAGTCCGTGGGCCCGGCCGTCGGTTGTGCATGGCAGGCTCACGCTGCATGCTCACCAAGTCTCAGTCCGTGGGCCCGGCCGTCGGTTGTGCATGGCAGGCTCACG
>SDVV010030530.1:0-11665 GCA_016164225.1 Gammarus roeselii
CGGGATGGTCGTGGGTGGGGGGGGGCCCGGCCATTATGACGCGGCGGGGGTAAACCAGTGAAAACTGTCGGGCCCTGCTGCTGACGACGGTTCCTCGGTGCATTTGGGACCCAGAGTGTAAGTTGAGGGGCTACCGGCCGGACCCTTTAGCACAAAAGGGCTAAGTTGTGTGAGTGTGAGCGTGTGAGGTGCGCCTTGCCGTCGGCCACCCCCCTTTCTGGGGGATGCGGCCTAGTGTCTGTATCTGTATGAAATACTGTCAACGCTTTAGCAGTTTGAAGAATCCCCCTCATAGTATCCCAATCAAAAGGAAGAGAATTGCTAGGTTCCCAGCTTGACTTTAGAAAAAAAAATAGCTGAAAAAAGGTAGTTCTGCAAAAGGTTTTGTTCTTTAATCTAAGCCATCAAGCGTGAAAATCATCAATTGATGAAAATGCCTTAGCATTTTGAAAAGTTTCTGGTCTAAGTCATGAAGAGCAATACCTGAGAAAGGGGAAGTTCAGAGCCTGATTTTGAATGCGAAAGGAAATAATGGAAGAATCTGCAGTGTAGCTCTGCGTATGGTGCAGTTCATTAGTTTGAGTTATAAATTGTCGAACCCGTAGCTGTGGTGTTACAATCGTTTTACCGTAACCCCTGCATGTCGTAAAAGGCGACTTAAAAGGAAGCCCTGTGGCCGGAGAGTTAGAATTGGCTACCGCAACCCCTGCTTGTCGTAGAAGGTGACTGATAAGGGGCGGAGTGAGAGGGCTAGGAATACCCTCCTCTGCAAAATTAGTGTCACCCTAAATGGAGAACTCCTGGAGGAAGTTTAGTGTTTCAAGTATCTGGGCTCCCATGTGGAGAAAACTGAACTAGTGGAAACTGGAGTGAAGGCGCGAGTGAAGGAGGGGTGTAAAGTGTTGGGTGCACTGAAGAGCATAATGAGCTGCAGGACGATGGGGATGGGAGCAAAGAGGGCTGTATGAGGGTATCGTAGTGCCAACTGTTCTGTACGGAGCTGAGAGTAGGGGGGTGAGAGCAGAGGAGATAAGAAGGTTGAATGTTTTCGAGATGAAATGTTTGAGGAGCATGGCTGGAGTGTCGCTGAGAGACCGGTTCACTAACCCCGTGGTTCGCATCAGAACGGGGATGGTGAAGAAGTTAGAGGACAGAGTCGATTCGTGTGTTCTGAGATGGTTCGGGCACATGGTGAGGATGGATGAAGGAAGATTGGTGAAAAAGGTGTTGAAGTCTGAGGCGAGTGAACGTAGGCCTAGAGGGAGACCGAAGTTTGGGTGGATGGATGGTTTGAAGCAGGCGTTAGGAAGGAGAGACATGAGTGTGAAGGTAGCGAGAGAGCGTGCATTGGATAGGCGTGAGTGGAGAAAGATAGTGAACGGATGAGTTTTGACGCTGCCCTGATATGCTTTCCCGCCCCGGATGTTTGTGGATGTGGGGGGGGGGGGCTGGTCATCATGACGCGGCAGGGGTGAACTAGTCACGCTGTCGGGCCCTGCTGCCGACACTGACCTCGAACCGCACTCATGACCCGGAGGGTATGTTGCGGGATCCCCGGCCGAACCCTTTTGCGCCAAAGAGCTAAGGTGTGCGAGTGTAAGAGAGTGTGAGGTGCGCCTTGCCGTCGGCCAGCCCCTTTGCTGGGGGATTTTGGCCTAGTGTATGTATCTGTAATGAGTCAACCACCACCGTCGTTGCTAAGACGGTCGTATGGAGTGTTGTGTATCCAGGAAACTTTGGTGTTTTGGAGTGTTCAAGTTTTGTTTTCAGGAGTAGGGCGATGTGGATGTGATGCTTGTGTAAGAAGTGTTTTAGTACGACTTGTTTTCCACCAATGCCGTTTGTGTTCATATATAACATATTAAGGTGTTTGGCATTGGGTTGGGGTTGCTGTGGTGTAGCAGGGGGTGGTGGTGAGGCCACAGGGTATGGAGGTGGGGGCGGCGGCAGCTGGGAGGGTGCGGGTCGTATAGTCGGGCAGAACAGGTGATGCAACGAGCAGAGAAGCCGCCGTCAGTGAGACCGACGGACGCACAGGAGAAGAGTCCCCCAGAAGTGGAGGGGTGTCGGGTGTTGGTGCGGGGGAGAAGCGTGTTATTGTTGATATCTGTATTTATGTTATGAGTTGGGTGGCAGTTAATGCATTGACATTCGTGTGGTTTGTTTGTTATTTGCTTTTATGTTCCACCGCAGTCCCAACGCGAAGTTAATGCAGACTCCTCCGTAGGGCAAACGTGTGGTATGTTTCTTTTGTTGAAGACACCAGAGCATTGTTTTGTGTAGTGTGCCCATGTCCCACACCTGCACCGGATCACGTCACTGCGGCGTATGTAAAGACGCCCGCAAGTGGGACATGGATAAGCGTTAGGACCAGGGTTGGGTTTGATTTCACCGGCTTGGAGAAGGGGGAGGGGAAGGAACGCCAGTAGTTGTTCACTTCCCCTTAGGGAAAAACAGTGTGATTGCTGTGGTTCTGGTGTCTGGTGTTTTGTCGGCGGGCCAGGGGCCGGGCAGCGCACAAGCCGCGTCCACGCCGACGCCATCGACGGAGACGTGAACAGGGGGGGTGGGTCAGCCCGGGACGCTGACTCTGTCCAGGGCATCCGACGCTCCGACACCGTCACCGCGAGCAGGCCACCTCGCGACGGCCGGCCCGACGCTCGTAGGCCGCTCTTGGACGGCGGAAAATGTGATTGGGAGGTATGGTGTTCCTGGTAGAGATGACTGGAGAAATCATGATGTGTCTGAGCATGGATCAGGAGCTGGTCGTCGGAAGCAGCCTGTTCAGGAAGAGAGATCTCCACAAGTACACATGGGTCAGGATGGCCCATGGCGCAGTGGTGGTGAGTGCGCTGATGGACTTATCCTGATTTCGAAGAGAGTGGTGGGGAGGCTGTTGGATGTGCGGTTGTTGAGAAGGGAAAGTGGAGGAGTGTCTGACCATCTGCTGGTGGAAAGATTAGGAGTGGAGCATAGGTGGAAGGGGAACAAAAGAGTGGGAGGAGGAAGAGAGGTAGTGAAAATGAGCGAGCTGAATGTGAAATGCAGAGCCGAGGAGTTTCAGCAGGCGTTGAGGGAGGAATATGACAATGTGAGAAGGGCAGGACCTTCAAGATGTGGAGGAATAATGAGAGACGTTCAGAAATGCGTTGTTGAGATGTGGGGGAACGAGGACGTCAAACTGTCGGGGGCGCAGAAAAGAAAATCTTCAAGAGGAGTGGTTGCAAGCAAGGTCGGTAATAGCCTATGAAAACTATTAAAAGAAGAGGTAAGAGGTAGCTATAGCGAGTGGTGAGGAGAGCCAAAACGGACGCTGATGCCAGGTGGGGCAGACTGTTGTGCCAGAATTTTTGGAGAACAAAAAAATGTTTTGGAAGAGTTTAAGAGGGTGAAAAAAGGAGCGAATGGAAAGGAGAACGGAAAGTAGTGAAGTTCGGAAAAGATGTACCGAGTGATTTGATGAGTAGTTGAATGTCGAGGACGACAAGAGAGACTGACATTGTTGCGGTGGGAGGTGGTGCAGGATGTGGATTAGGTGATGAAAGCAGTGAAAACCTAGTTTGGATGGTATTGCGACAGAGTGCCTGAAAAGGAGTGGCGTAACGTTTGTCGAATGACTGGTGAGGCTGCATTGCTTGCAGTGCTTAGTACTGCTTACATTGTTCCGCTGTACAAGGGCAAGGGAGATAAGCGTGAGTACTGCAACTAGAGAGGCATCAATCAGTTTATATGTGTGGTCGGAAAGTTGCACAGGAGAGTGCTGATCAAAAGGATTACACAGACTGTACGGATGGCGCAATTGGAGTGGAACAGTGTGACTTAAGGAGTTAGAGGGTGTGCCGATCAGATTTTTGCAGCATGACAAGGCTATAAGAAGTACCTTGCAAAGGAAAAGGATGCGCTTTGGGTCATCATGGACTTAGAAAAGGCCTATGACAGGGTTGACAGAAGCACTGTAGAGGGTGTTGCGTTTGATGGAGTGGGCGGAAATCTGTTGAAAGCAGTTCCGAGTTTCTATGTTGACAGCAGAGCATGTGTCAGAGAGGGGAATGACGTGAGTGATCGTTCAGTGAAAGTGGGGCTAAGACTGAGCTGCGTTATGTTTCCCTGGCTGTTCAATCTCTACATGGATGGAATGGTCGGGGAGGTTAACGCGAGTGTATTGGGCCGTGGCTTGCAGCTGTTGGAAACTAATGGGCGGAGTTGGCAGTTGAGTCAGTTACTGTCTGTGGATGATACAGCACTGGTGGCAGATTTAGAGGAGAAGATGTGTAGGCTAGTATCGGAGTTTGGTAGAAAGTGTGAGATGAGGAAGCTCTGAGTGAACGTTGGTTAAAGTAAAGTAATAAGATGCTCGAGGAATGTCGATGCGAGCGGGATTAGTGTTCTCCTAAATAGAGAGTTATTGGAGAAAGTTCAGTTTTTTGAGTATCTAGGCGCCCATGTGGAGAAGATGGAACTAGTTGAAACTGAAGTGAAGTCGTGAGTGGAGGAAGAGTGTAAAGTATTGGGTGCGCTGAAGAGAGTAATGAGTGGGCTGTATGAGGGTGGGAGGGCTGTATGAGGGTTTAGTTGTCCCAGCGGGGCTCTACAGGGCTGAGACTTGGGGGTTGAGAGCAGAAGAGAGAAGAAGGTTGAATGTTTGAGGAGCATGGCTGGTGTGACCCCGAGAGACAGGATCAATAAAGACGAGGTGAGAGCTAGAACGGGGATGGTGGAAAAGTTAGAGGACAGAGTTGATTCACGTGTTCTGAGATGGTTTATGCACATGGTGAGGATGGATGGAGGGAGATTGGTGATAAGTGTGTCGAAGACAAAGGCGAGTAGACGTAAGCCCAAAGGGTGAGCTAAGTTTGGGCGGGTGGATGGATGGTGTGAAGCAGGAGTTAGGAAGGAGAGGAGTGTTGAGGTAGTGAGGGACAGTGCAGAATGGTTGAGTGGAGAACGATTGTGAACCGACGATTTTTGACGCTGCCCTGATGTGCTTCCCGCACTTGTCATCTCGTCGAGAGACGGGATGATCGTGGGCGGAGGGCCCAATCATCATGACGCGGCAAAGGTAAACCAGTCCCACTGTCAGGCCCTGCTGCCGACATTGACCTCGGACCGTACTCATGATGCGGAGGGTGCGTTGCGGGGTCTATCGGCGAGACCCTTTAGCGCAAAAGGGCTATGTTGTGTAATTATGTATGAGAGGGGTGTGAAGTGCGCCTTGCTGTTAGCCACCGCCCGTTCTGTGATTCGGCCTAGTGTTTGCATCTGTATAACTTGTCAAAATGCATGCATTATTGGCGATGCCTTAGCATGTTGAAACTCTCTAATTAGGTGAGACACGCAACACTTAGAAAATAGCAAACTGCAGTGCTTGATTTTGAAAAAAAAATGTAAAAAAGCAACTGGAAGCTCAGTGCATTTCTCTTTTCTCTGTAGCTCGATCTATGAACAGTCAAAATCCATGCAATTTTGGCAAAGCCTTAGCAATTTGAAAGAGTTCTCCTGAAAAAACGAAAAGGGCAACACCTGAAAAATGGCCAAGTTTGGAGATCGATTTTTGAAGAATAAAAGCCAAGTTCTGAAAAAAGCAGTCAAGGAGCTCTGCATATAATGGTAATCTGTAATTGAAGCTATCGAGCATTGAAATTCATGCAGTACCTACTGACGACACTGATACGTTGTGAAGACTTTCATGTACGGCGTGTAAACAACACTTGAAAAAAAGGGAAGTTCGGAGCTCGATTTTTTTTGGAGCTTTGCGTACAGTGGAGCTTTGCGTACAGTGTTTGCGTACCTGGAGCTTTGCGTACAGTGTTTTGAATGTAGGCATGGAGGTCGGAAAGAAGGATGGAAGCTATGCCAAAAGCTATATTGGGCCTGGAAGTCTAAGGGCTAAAGAAACGAAGGTGAGACAATAATTCAAGATTAGATTGACCGCGGTCACTAGTGCAGCAAGTCCGCGTCCGTGTATACCATAAGCGTGGAAGTAGCATGAGTAATCTCAAATCGCTCGACAAAAGTGCTCCTTGGATCGTAGTAGTCCTCAAGGTGCCAGGGTCATACCTTGCCAGCAGCGATCTAAGGGAAGCAACTCATGGCCAATGGTTAGGTGGATCCAGACATAGCAAAATAAAATTCAGCAAGCATCTTAGCCGTGGAGAACATACAAAATCAAATTAATCTCCTTGAACAAGGAGATTAAATGAACACAAACTTTGATTAACTCACTCATAAATTCTTCTCTCACCTGTAATTGGCTATGGCGATGCGGTCAGCGTTGGAATAGTACTCCCCTCGTATTTTAGCGGACGAGTTGTCCCGTATGTCAGGTTTGTCTTCCAAAAACTCTTCAAAACCTCTGTAGATATGGTAGCACATGGTGATTTCCACAAATATCCTGTCGCCCTCACCCTTTCCTGACACATGACAGGGTTGAAAAATTAGCCACCATCTCCACCAGAAAACAGAAGAAGCATTATCGTCACTGCAACTCAACTTCCCCAGTAAAGATTTGAAGCCATGTGGCTAGTAGTCAACACCATTAGGAAAGCTCAGCACATTGTCTCCGAACAATATCAAAGAATAAAAACTTATAAAAATGTCATCGACTATTGAATAAATTCAGAATTTTAGTAAATTTATTCATGGAGAAAAAGGCCTTCAAGAATAAAACTAGATTACCAGTACAATTATTCATAGAAGACACCCCAAGTGGCAACCTGTTCTCATCCGAGCAGAGAAGAAAGATTGAGTCAGTAGTTAGCACAAACTATTCAAAATACTCGAGCAAGAAATGAAAAAGGAAAAGCAAGCAAATTAGGATCCTACGTATCAGAATAAAAATAATGTAATGATGGTGAGGAAGAGCCTGAGAACTATCGTAACCTAAACCTCACTCATTTATAAGTACGTCCTAGGCTGGAGGAAAAAAGAATAGAGCAACACAAATCCCAGCAAAATCAGCGATGGGTTGCTACTAATCAGGCCCACGACACTCCATAATGGCATCAAGTACCTTGCAACACTCTCGCATAAACAATAAAATGGAGTCTGCCGGTTCATGAGGGGATGGAGGTGAGGGGAGAGCATCGCGCCAGAGACGAGGAACAAATGACGGGCCAAGCCTAGGGCATGAAGGAGCAAGCAATGAGAAACTGAAAAGTGTCAACGCCAGCAGACGAAGCAGGCCAAAAGCAACAGGGACAGGAAAAAAGATGGCACACTTATTTGAATAAGCAACGAACAACCATTTGGTACAGCTTGGAATGGACTAATCATCACTCCTGAATATCTGCAAAAGCAGAATTAATTCTGGGGGAATCTCATCTTCCTACAGTCCTCTGTGAATAAGTCAATTCAAACAATTCAGTACATCTCTTGGGCTGTCAAAAAGATACCAACAGCTCTAGAAGTGTGATTTTTTTTAGCATTAGGCAAGAGAAGTGTCTAACCTGTTGGAGGAGTGAAGGGAAAAAATCCTAGGGGAAAGAGGGGGGGGGCTTCTAGCCACTCTGTTGGTGTGGAGGGCAACAAAAGACTAGCTAACTTTGTTAGCAACCTCAGACACCACGACACAAACGCATAACGAAGACCATATTGTTTGTAAACAAGCCCTGGGCAGCAACATAAATTTGCTAACGGCAATTTACACAATTGGCTGACTTTGTAAAGACCAATCTATTAGGTGGCTAGAGTAGTCAAGGTATTTTTTACCGTTGTTACTTACCTTTGCAGCCCCCAAGGGCTCAGCATACCCAATCATCAGGTGCATCGAGCCAAGAAAGGCCAGCACAGCGTGCGCGCCACCACCTACAAGGACTCAGCAGAACAACAAACAGGAAGATGCTGGAAGGGATGCGCACCATTGGCTTTTGGAAAACACATCCAAAGCCACTCTTATGAAATACACCAACCACAACCAAATCTAAAGTCAAAAAAAAAAAAAAAAATAACAAGCAACAGGACATCACACCTCAAAGCCACCAACATGACTGGAAGCACAACAAACGTCTAGCATTCAACCAACCAACTCCCCAAAAAATCTGCCAATCCAGTCTTGAAAGCAGAAATGGTATACAATTCAACAACAGCAGCAGACAGCTCATTCCATATTCTAATGTATCAAACATTAAAAAACCTTCTCGCCACATCCACAGAGCAGCGGGGCACCAAAAGCTTGTGTTTATGTCCACGTTTCGTACCATTCAGCGACCATTGGAACATTATGGATAAATCAAAGCCCTGTGTTACAACACAAAATTCTCAAATAGCTTTTTTATGAGGTCACTTCTCAGCAACCTGCCCCTGATAGAATACCAATTTAGAGCTATCAGCCTGTCATGGTAGAACACCTAAGACATACCACACAACTATTTGGTCCACCTCCTCTGAACAGATTCGAGCAAATCCACGTCTTGGACATAACCAAGATTCCCACGCAAGAAGAATAACTAGTCAAGAATGGGCCGGACATGCTTTGCAAAAAGTTTGATCATAAAATCCGGGCCTCTGTTTACTTTTGACATCAGCAAATCACTACAAAGACCAGCAGCTCGTCACACAACCTCTCTAACATGCGCATGGAACTTGAGACCAACATCCACATGAACCCCCAAATCACACTGAACTTTGGACAAACTCAATATGAGGCCAAGCCTAGAGCATGAAAGAGAAATGAGAAACTGAGAAGAGCTAATGCCAGCAGACAAAGTAGGCCAAAAGCAACAGGGACAATCTGTAAGTTAACAATAAAACTACTGAAAAAATTAGTCCCTGTTTCAAACCACTAGCAAATGAACTTTACGGGATTTGTACAGCAGTATTCAACTTACAAACACTACACAGCTGCTGAGCAAACATGACAACTTGAACTTTTATGATGCTTCAATTTATAGCACAAAATAGCAATGTAGCTATTCAAGATATCTATGAAACCTAAATTGTACGTTCAGTTTCATTAGTTATTTGACTTTAGGATAAGGTCCTCACGCACCATTATCCTCAAAGATGACCCCCAGCTGGTATGGGAATGAGAAGAAGATGTCAGGGAGAGCCACTTTGAGGTCACACTTCTGTTTGAGGGACAGTTTGGGGAAGGTCTTGCCCAGCTCTTGGACACATTCCGGAGTCACACGGCCCGACAGCATCTTGAGGTCACCGTTAGCAAGGTCCTCGGAGACATTCACAAGCGCCTGAGGATATGAATATTATTAGCTACTGGTGACCTTGAACTGCACCAAGGATTCAGACAAAGAACTATGAAAATATATATATATATATATATATGTATATATTTATATAGAAAACTATCCAGATAGCTAGCTAATAAAAATAAAACAAACTCTACCTCATAAACATTCATCAAAACATGATGGCGCAGCTATGGGATAAAAAACATTAAATTACTCAACTCATTTCATAAAAATTACCCTCACCAGAACATAATCAATTGGTCAGACCAGAGTGGACCTTTATGTACAAGATTCATAGGTAAAAAATATATATATATAACTTTTACCTAAAAAATCCATCCTTCAAGAAGAACAGTTAATTGAACTTGGAGAAGGTATGAAGACTCCTGTAGAGAACCAAATGAACATGCCAATACTAGCAGCCTATCCCATTGTGAAGCTGATGTGGCCACAGTTCCTTAAACCACCCAAAGCTAATTCAGATCTCGTTCAAAAGATGTTGTCTACTGTTTGACCCTCAGTTATAAGCTTAGGGACCAAAATTTGGTGTTTGCGTGGTTATTGGAAAGAGTGGATGGTTTGTCTTGCCATCAGTTGCCCATCAAATTGGGTGAGACAGCTGGTTTCAGAAGATAGTCAAACAGATAGTCATCTACTCACCTGTTTGGCACCCTCCCTAAATGAAGAAAGAGTAAAGTCCTTGTCGTAGTAAGGTCTTATGATGAATGTAGTAAAGAACCAATTGCGGAGTGTAAACATGAGTGATGGCCAGATGATCCATGGGAAGTCCATGAGGTTGGGAGAAGATGGAGGCTTGCTGCTATCACCATCACTGCCTTGACTGAATCTAAGGTAAACCAGACAAGAGGGAAAAAGTATTAGCTACTGATAGCTGCCATCTACAGAGTAGGAAGGTAACCAGATGACTTAATAGCTATGTTGCAGCATAATTGAGATTTGAAGTGGTGCAAAAAGATAAAAGCATCCAGCTAGCTAATGCTCTGATAAAGTATGGACTGCAAACTATACAAACACAGTTAGGGTAATGGCTCATGAAAGTCATAAAATCAGAATGTAGATAGCATTGACCGGGGTAACTTTTCGCTTTTTACACATACTTCAAAATAACTTTGAAAGTATTTGGCCTAGAAACTTTGTTTTAATGGTGTGTTTAGCAACTATTATGACCATGAAGCACTAAGTTTCACCTATCTATCATCAAACAAGAAAAAGTTTTTATGAAAAAATGTGCGGTTACAATGGATCCTAATTGGTGTTGATCACCCGCACATCCATAGCTATATCAATAATTTATACGTAATTCAAATGTTTAAAAGTAGCTACCAATAAAATGAGCAAGCTTAAAATAAAATGTAACATAGCCTCAACCGGGGTGATTCCTCGCGGTCGGAAACGCGGGGTGACTGACCGCACCCCCCCTGTTGGGCACCAAGACGTCAGAAATGTCACCGTTTGACTACGGGGCTTGAAAGAGCAGGTCTTTGTTAGAAAGTATCAGCTACTTATAGGAATTCAATATGCGCACAGAATTCATGAAAAATCGCCAAAGTGAAGGGGTGTTTTTCAGATCCCTGATACTTCTAGTTAGGAAAAATCAACCTTCTGCAAGCTTTGATGCTGTGGCTTGAGTTTCCAATGGATTGTAGCCAAATTTGGTGGTGGTACTTGGAATATGTTGTAGTTTGTTATGCAAGAAGGATTTGGAAAGAAATATATACTTTTGAAGATAAAGGAATAAACAACTGCAGGGAATTACTCCGGGTGCAAAAATCAGTAGGGGTAATTCCCCACACCTATTTTGGTATCAAATATTTAGGTTATACTTCATTGAAAAGTAATTAAATGAATTTTTTTACATAGCTATAATGACACCTAGGAGTAAATAACCCAAAATAATGATACCACAACTAATTTTGAAATGTGTAGCTAATCTTATAATGACCCATGTTTATTAGCTATACATAGTGACAAGCTTAAGCCTAAGCGTCAACTTCTGTTCAACACCTATGAACTGTTTTTTATTATTTTTTCTATCAAGGTAACAATACCTCACCTAGCTTGCCTTGTATTGCTATAAGTTTTGAAGAAATACCTATTTTACTTATTTTATCGTACTATTAAAATTAATTTTTTGTAATATTTGCTCGTTCACTGATAGCTACTTTTTGTCATAGCTAATTAGGTCAATACGTGGAGAAACCACTTCCAGTAAAGTTAGTTTGCAATTATTGAAAAAAAACTGTTTCCCCAATGTAAAAAAAAAAATCCCTTCATCTGTACTGAACGATGCAGCAAAGGACAAGGATCAAAAAAGACCTGTTGGACGTAATAATTTGAGTAACATTTTATTTCAATCAACTGATAGCTAGCTACATACATATATATACATACATATATATATATATGGCTAGCTATATATTTATATATATAGATATATATATATAGATATATATATATAG
>SDVV010030531.1:0-11665 GCA_016164225.1 Gammarus roeselii
AAGCACAACGAAAGCTACAGGCTTCGATCCTCTGAGATGAGGGCTTGACCACCATTCTCAAATGGCCATCAATTGTCAACAAAGCATCAAAGCTAATCCCTATCATTTCCAGTTGTTCGTGCTTGACAAGAACAACAACATTTATTCAATGAACTAGGAATAAAGGAGCAACAGTACAAGTACGCGAGGAAAGCTTTTCCTTCGTTTGCTAACATCCTCCATCGGTTCTCACGAGAATTCACAGAAACTCCGTTATGCCTCACGATTGCGCGTTTTTTCTAACCTCAATAATTACCCATGGTCTAATTCAACAAAATTCGAACCAGCGATTGGCAGAACATGTTGGTCCAGACCAGCAATCGGCAGAACATGCTGGTTCAGACCAGCAATCGGCAGAACATGCTGGTTCAGACCAGCGATCGGCAGAACATGCTGGTTCAGACCAGCGATCGGCAGAACATGCTGGTTCAGACCAGCGATCAGCAGAACATGCTGGTCCAGACCAGCGATCGGCAGAACATGCTGGTCCAGACCAGCGATCGGCAGAAGATGCTGGTTCAGACCAGCGATCGGCAGAACATGCTGGTCTAAACCAACGATCGACAGAACATGCTGGTCCAGACCAGCGATCGGCAGAACATGCTGGTCCAGACCAGCGATCGACAGAACATGCTGGTCCAGACTCAATCGAGGAACGCATATAACTCTATCCGAGCGGGTCGACAGTGAATGTAATTCCAATGATTCCCGCCGGGGTAGTCTTTTATAGGTCTACTCATCGCTTCAATTTTCAGCCCAACTGAGCTCTTCGTCCCATGCTTTTCAGATTGACGTGCGTCACCCAACACTCGGGAATTGTGTCACTTTGTGATGAGTTCATTCGGTGTTTGAAAGGCAACACTGCTACCGGCGGCACCCCGAATGAGCTCATCTTTGTGGGATCAGAAATACAGGTTCATTGAAGTGACTGGGAAAAGGGAAACTATACCGAGCTAGGAATAAACAATTGAATCATATTCTGCTGTTTAAAATTATTTGTAACGACCGATGTCCATATGCCTGTGAACAGGTGTATTATGTGAACATTCTTATTTCAGTTCAGTATAGCGTGGCAATTAGCATCGTGTGTTTTGTTTTAATGTTCTGTTTGGCCGAGGACGGGAAGTTGACTGTTCAGTTTTTGGGTCGCCGTAGCAGAAGTGATCATAGGCAAGTTTGTGGTAAGCGTGAATACATTGTGGTAAGCGTGAATACATTCTCGGCGTACAAACAAAACACACGACAATACGTCCTTGAGGTGGGCTCAAACATCTTTTCATACTCCCAACGACAACTACACAATATTGAAATTGTACGTTACATACACACAATTCCTGTTGAATTGTAATCAATAGGTTATTGTCCACGCAAAATACTATAATGAAGTCTCGACTGCTTCCCATTGTATTTAGCTTTTCGTAAGTTCTATAATTGTTTATCTTTGCATTGATTGATCCAGTGGTACGTGTTCTTCTGGGAACGTTTCCTACTTCCGCACGTCCCCAGTAACCCTCTCTCGAAAGTAAGCTGACTCTCTGACCCTCAAAATCTGCTCACCATCGAATAAAATCACGCCTGATAATTCAGTGCCAGTTATTCTCCACAGATACTCCCCACAAAAGGTACTGCCTAACATCACTACTATCCTTCCTTGTTACGCATGTATTTGTTTTCAAGTCAGGCACCTTCCGTACTTAGAATTATTTTGAAATCTGATTAAATTGATCAGGCGACATTACTTTTGTTTATTGCTCGACATGGCTTAAATGATTCTAATACAGTATAAGGATGCACTGAGCAGCAAATGTGTGTTGTGTTCGTTCATAACCTCTTTGTATGTGTGCTTTTCAACGTTATCGAAAAACTCATTGAATGATTCTGCTATTTCTGCAGGGTTTCCATAATCTGAAGTCCTTTTTGGTTTCTTATGGGGCACAATATTCTCAAGTATGTTTCAAGTATGCATCGGATTGTTTTTTATTTTTCCAATTCAGCATGGTGTGCATCTCTCTTTGCTTTGCCTATGATTTTTTTCACGCGTTTCCTCATCAGTTGGCAGACCACTCGCAAGACATTTAGAACACGCGATTCAGCGGTCAGATCCGTGCTATATGAGTCGGTGTTATTTTTTCAGCATCTTTATTGGTCTGACCTTTCAAAAAACTTTGAAAATATTTTGGGTTTTGCATCTCCTGTTGGAGTTCAGGAGTCACCCAGATGACTGGAGGGCGTTTAAGTTTTTTTGTGACTAATTTTGCTACTGTGTCGACGGCCGCTGAGTTTTTTGTTCGAAAATGACCGATTGAGTATTCACATCGTCCGTATTACGCATGTTTTTGAGCAAAGGTACTCTGTTTCATAACTCTTGATTTAACGAGTCTCGTTAGTAGTATTCTTTGGTTCTATACGTCCGAATGACGGGTTTCCGTTTTTCTCCACGCACAGTGATCAGGCAGCTTATTTATTTATGGTCGGCAAGAGATTCACAGACGTTGGTGTTGAGGACAGACAATTGATTGTTCGTGATTATCAGATCGAGCAACGAGCTACTTTCTTTTGTGATTCTTATTGGCTCTCCAATGAGCTGTTCTAGTTTTAGTCTTTTAATAATTGAGCTCAATTTATTTGTCTTTAATAGATTGTCGTTGAAATCTCATGAGACGTACATGTCTTTTTTCAAATTAGCTGCTCTCTGGAGATTGGATTCCCTGTAGCTGAATGAATGGTTGCTGGCTTTGGGTGGCCTGTAAATGGCTCCGGCAATAAAGGATTTGGTTTTCTTTACTTGGACGGTAATCCAAATATCGTCGACTTCGTCTCCGTTTCCAACCGCTTTCAATATCATGGTTGTGAACTCATTTTTAGCGTAGATACAAGCGCCGCCTCTTCTCTTACTTCTGTCATTTCTGAACAGTTCGTACCCATCTATCTGAATAAAATTGCTGTCCAGGTTGGGTGCAAGCCATGTCTCAGTTAGACAGAGTATATCGACATCTTCATCCCTTAGCATTAGCTTGATCTACAGTAGTCTATCTTAGACAAAAGACTTCTCACATTCATGTGTTTTATTTGTATGTGGTTTTTGTCCTTTTCCCGAGGCTCGTTTGCTCTGCCACTCGGCACACGAGGGGTCCGAGCGCCCTCTGGTCACATGTGTGCGGGCGCTCTGCGATGATTATATCTTTGAATTGTGTGGTTGCTACCGATAGCGGCAGTGCTGCTTGTGATGGGGTTCTGGCTCTTATAGAGGCTGTCTTGCGAGTCTTCTGCGTAGATGTATGTGTCAGGTGCATCATAAAGGGCGGTGAATTTATTGGAGAAGAAGTTTTTATCATTAGGCTTACTGATTGTTTTGGGGGATTTTAAAAATTTCTGCATAGGTACAAGTGAACTGTAATGATGATCTTTTAGGTGAATGAGTACCCTGAGACCTGACTGATTGTTATTCAGGTGTGGCTTGATGGATTTCATTGCTGTATGGGCGAAACCGTCTTACTGAACTATGCCAATCTGAAGTCCTAGAGCGTTGCTCAGCATTGTGGGGACCAGGTCTCCCAAGGGATGATTGTAGTCTCTGTTGCAGGAGTACCGTTCCGTATATATCAGGTAAGCGTCGTCGTGACTGTTTCTTTGGATGACACCTGAATTGTAGTCCATGTTCCTATCGGCCTCGTGCCCTGCAGCGCCCAGTAACGAGTTGATGTCTTGTTTGAGACAATACCAAATTTGGTACTGCCATGATTTGCTGAGGGCATGGATGAGGCAGTGGCCATCTGTGGGCGTTTGCATTATCTGTAATTTGAGGTTATTTAGGACCAAAGTAATGTTATTTTGTTTCTGATTTTGGGAATTGCTATTAGATGTCCTCTCGCTTGATTCTAAAGACCCTATCTTAGGTGAAATTGGATAGCTGCTCTCAACCAGTGTTGTTATAACGCGAGCCTGGCTTAGTACATGGCTGAAGAGACGTCCGTTCATTGCCTTACTGCTTTTGATGAAAGGGTTTGTAACCGTATTTGGTGAACTTGTCTTTCTGCCGAGTGAGTTTCCCGAAAGGGGGTCGTCACTTAAAGATTTATATTATCTTATATGGTTCCGGATGTGATTGGAGGAAAGGTAGCGCCACTAGCATGACCATTGTTTTTAGGGGGATGAGTGGGCGCTGACAAGTTGCCGTTGAAGTAATAGTGATGAAAGGGTACTGACTGGGCGCTGTTGTTGTAGAGAGGATGAGGTGGTATAGATTGTGTACCACTTTTTTCGAGATCACGAGAAAGCGTTGAAAGGGGGCATTTGAGGTGGAGACTATGAAGAGGGGTTGAACGGAAACTGACAGGGAGCTTTTGGCAAGGTTAAAAGAAGTAAGCACTGTTTGGAAGGTATGGCAATGATGAGAGAGTGCTGATGATGAGAGAGCGCTGATGATGAGAGAGCGCTGATGATGAGAGAGCGCTGATGATGAGAGAGCGCTGATGATGAGAGAGCGCTTATAGGGAGCTTGTGACATGGGGATAATGAGGAAGCGCCGATTGCAGGCTGATTGCATGAGGAGGAATGGGTGGCGGGAGGAAATATATGGGAGTGGTTAACGGGATGGGTAGAGATGGTGTTTGGGCAGAGGTTAGGGAATGGTAGCGAAAGTTGGGAGTTGGGGCTGTGCTGCTAGCATAGTTGGACAGATTTGCATGAGTAGTGTAGAGTGGAGGAGCAGGGTAGGAGCAGAAGGGATAGCAGTTGGTGTGTTGGAGTGGTACGAGAGACGTGAGTGGCGAATAGGAGGGCGCAGTATTAACATGGGATGTGCCTGGTGCATGATAAAGGACTGCCGATTGTAAGCTGTTTCTATGGGAATGATGATGGGTAGACGATAAATGAAAGTAGTTTGTGGGAGGACAATAAGAATGCGCTGATGGAACGCTGTTTGTGTGAGTGTGGGTGTGGTGAAAAGGCGCTTCATAGAAGCTGTTTGTGTATGGATGCTAAGGAGTCGCTGATTGGTGATTTTTAGTTTGGGGGTGACGAGAGGGCGCTCTGATTTGAGTTGTCTGCGAGTAGATGTCCTTTTCTGATGTGTGCTAGGGTGATGATGCAAGACATCGGCCGTATGATGGAGGGAAGTAGAAGAAGGGAGGGGACCAGAGTAATGGTCTTGCTTCTGTCATTGTTATAGTATTTGGATGGCAATGCCTCAACCCACTGAGGAACGTAGCGTGCTACCGTGTTGAAGAATTCGATATTTCCACTATTGTTTAGACTAGAATTCTTCGAGTGAAACAATCGCTCGTCGGGGGCGTCGGTGAATTCATTTATTAGTTTGCCTGTTGGAATAACTCTGAGCTTCAGGGAGTGGCATAGGCTCAGGAAGCGGTTCCTCTGCACCATTGTTTTCAGATTGAGCGTCTCTGCCATGTTCATCTTAGCTTTTTGGTTTTCGGTAAAAATGTTGTGGCTATTTTTACTACCACTTCATTTACGACATAGTCCGTGAGTACAATAATGTATTTTTGGAACGGATTTGTGCTTTCAAGGATTTTAGACAGAACACTATAATCGTTAATATTTATCTTTTCGAAAGTGCATCTATCTGAAAGATCGAACGTTAGCACATTTGGCATGAAGATATCACCAATAAGTATTGTCTTAGGGGTCTTGATATTTTCTGTTGACCTGGTGCTGGTGCCTGATGTTTCACAGTAAGCCGGTTTTGCTGTTGTGGATTTTTCTGTTGAGGTGATGATTAGATGCTCTGTTTCGGAGGGAGAAGTGGGGGTGATGGACTCAGTTTCAGAGGTACAAGGGTTGGGAGATGGAGAGTTCAGCAGCGTTGTGTGAGTATCTACCATCAAATGAGCTACCCTGTGAGAGAGGGTAGGCTTTTCCTTATCGCGTTTTGGGGCATATACGATGGCCACCGGAGTATTTGGGCAATGCGGCAGCTCTATGTTTATAGGCTTGCTGGTTTTGTTGCATTTCTGGCTTTTGCATGATATGCAGTCCCTGTTATTCTTAGCACATGCGCATTTGTCGCACGTTCCACTGTAACACATGCAGCAGGATTTGCTTCTGTTGGCGGTGTGGCAATGGAGCGACATGACTGTAATTCAAAGTTCAATTTAAGTGAAATGGACTGATCAGAGGGCTTGTTGTTTGGAAGGGCTAAAAGAGCGTCGTACTAGCTTATCATTTTAGGGGTCTGCGTTAAAAAGAGGACCCGTGACCTTATAAAGTGCAGGATCGTGTTTGGGTATTGTCTAAGTAGATGGCTAACGATGATGAAAAGGTGATCAACATGAATATGATCGAAAGGTCTATTACACAGTTATTCACAGAGAAAAAGCAATTCTTATCCCAAGTAGCTGCTATGCTAGGGCTAATGAACAGCGATTTCTATTAATGACAATATTTTGGAAGCACATTGGTTATGAAGAGCTGCGAAGAAATGCTTTCACACTGAATTCTCAGGGAACCGTAACCAATTGAACGCAGGTTCGCCTAGAATGATTGAAATAATTTTAGAGTCTGACGAGTATGTTCAAGTTTTACACAGCTTCACCACCTTATCACTACGAGTTGTAAATTTAAAATAATATGTGTTATAGTTATAATTCAGAAAATTAAGAACAACAAACATTTCGGTCCGACTTACCAAATGTTTCTTATAGCGCAAAACACGTTAGAAAATTTTCAAGGAATTAGTTATGTGAAGCAGCTAAGAAGCGTAAACAAAATTTCAGTTGAATAAAATGCGTTGTAAGAATCCCTCGCCAGTAGCCGATTTCAAAGATGTACAATTCATTAATAGTTACGTACGATTTACACAACGAGCTCCCAAGTACAATTTAGGGAGTGAATGACAAGTTCAGACAGAAAGAGGGACAAATAATTAGCTAGAAATCGAGACAAACAAAAAACCTACTCACAGAAACGATTCTGACTATTTTTTGTAAAGTAAACAACATTTTGAGAACCTTTTTACCAAGATAATTCTGACAAATTCGTCGTAAAATGAACAACAAATCCAAGAAGAATTGTGGCAGATATTGGTTTATCAATGCAAGAAGGTAGAGTCGGCAGCAAAGGTCGAGACACCTTATGCAAATATACACACAGACGTAATTTCTGTTAGTGAAAAGTTGACGAGTACAAGGTTGGTCATTAGCATCTTCATGTTACGAGGAATCAGACGAATTTCGGAAAACCTCAGGCCGTTATTCTTTAGCAGTCACAGCAAGATTACATGTGAGAGAAGGTGCTCGTTTTTCGCATGTGATGGTACATGAAAAAACTTGTCGGAGGAACGTAGATAGCTACGCATGAAATCGTTCAAACATATTTAAATCTTTGTTTTTAATACTCGTTTTAATTATATGTCAGCATTACAAACTCTTCGTTATGCCAGAACAATAAATTTAGAAAGAAATAGAAACAAATAACATGCTGGTAATTTTAATTAATGCTGACTAAACCTATGCAAAGCTGTTTGCTAAAAACTTGATTGGAAGATAGAAGTACAAGATAATATTGTATTGTTAGAATGAAATCGCACCAAGAAATTAAGTTTTAGGTTATAACAATTTGTGTAAATTATCCATAACTAAAGCAAATCTCGAAATTTATATGATCCAAGTGAAAAATCATCATCATGACTAATAAAGCTGAGGTAGTGGGAAAAAAATGTACCTAAGAACAAAACAAAATCTAGATCGTATGCAACAATTTCTCAATGATGAAGATCATAATGACATTGAATTGGAGAAGTTTCGAATAATCAAGGTTCAAGAAGAAGAAGCAATACATTTGTGGACTCACATGAACGGATCAGCCTTCGGTATTTGCATCAAAGATATGATGGAGTATATGAATGATTTTGAGAGAAAACTGAAATATTGTGATGATGGGTATGGTTGGATGCACAAACCATGCTGTTTCAAATCAAAAAACGAGGTAGATGTCATTGATGATTCCATCAAGGTCTGTAAAAATTAGCAATAAACCTAATATCATACCATGAAAAATCCTTTACCAAATGTTTATATCATCCTAAACTCAAAGGTTAAGCAATGAATTGCAATAAAATACATCAACAAGTCAGTTAGTCGGAGGTATCATCGAATTGTCGATATCTGTAGAAGAAATTGTTTCACGGTATTAAACAAAGCTCAAAATGTCGCTCATCACAAATTTAAATCTTACCATAAACCTATCTTGGGGGGTGAATGATCTAGCTGTGTTACTGATTGGCAGGATATAAATCAGAGTCCGATCCGATCTTGCTCAGACAAGTTTGTGGTTCTGTTGTGGAAGGATGGGGTATAGCTTGAGACACCGTTTGTTCGGAAGTGATGGGGTAACGGGGGGTCTGTAATCTGTGCAAGAAAGAAATTAAATTTAATAAACATAAATCCACCAGTATTGTGTGGCGACATCTGAAACGATGCCATCATCACGAATATGAAAATAATAGGAAAGAAAAGGCAAATCAGAGATGCAAGTTGTCGAAGTATGTAGAGCCAAGCGGAGATATAGAAGTAAAATAAGAAAAATATAGTGTGAGACCATGTGTCCGTTTGTCTGAAGTTGGATACAAATAGGAATTATTTGTAACATTTAATCCATCTTAGTTTGAAAATGGGTCCTCTCTGATAGCTAATATAGGTTCAGAGTGACAACGAAATAAATAACATATATGTTAAAGTGATATTTAGAGTCGTTTGGAGGGCTTCATTGGTATATATCAATGACTGAATATCATACATTAGGTTAGGTTAGGTTAGATTTTTGATGGGTGGGAATAACTTATAAAAGGATGTAGAATTGTGTAAAAAAAATAAAGAATCATATGAAAATACGTATAACGAACAAACAAATGATGTAACTTTCATATGAAAATTGGAGAAATTTGCAAGATCGAAATTAGAAGTGTGGATTCAAACTGTATACGATTGATCAAATGTACAGCCATGTGGAGATGTTTGATATATATGAATCATAAATCAATGACTGAATATCATACGTAAGCAAGAAAAATCTCGAACGATAATACATAATTCTTGGTTAGAATAGGTTAAGTTAGGTTTGGTTAGGATTGGTAAGGCTAGAATGACTAGATCATTTAACCTTATATGTTGTGAATCTGATCAACATTAAATATCTGGTAACAAAAGCAAGGGACTTTGTTCTAATGGAAAAAAATCACAGATAAGATAAAATGCTACAGATGTTAACCGACCCTGTATATGTATACAAATGTGTGTCTACATTGTGCTGGCATCAACCCTGTATACGCCTGCATTGTGCCGGAATAAGTGCCGGCGTCGACCCCTGTATACGCTTACATTATGCCGGCATATGTGCCTGTATGACCCCTGTATACGTCTACATTGTGCCGGTCTCAACCCAAAAAACGACTACATTGTGACCGCGACCGACATATGCGTACAAAGCGTGTATGTGTGTACCTGGTGTGAAAAAAACTACGTAAAATAGAGCTATGTGGAGAGATTTGATATGTCCACTGCACAAAATAATTACTAAATATAAAACATAACCATCAAACTTGAATGAAAAATATAAAGTTATTGGTTAAGTTGGTCAAGTTAGGTATTAACGTATCTGGCGGTGTATGGCATTTCTTTTTGCATTCATTGATATTTGATCTATATTGTCTTACATTAATATATATTTCGCTAATTATGTACCTTAGATATGATTTATATCCTAGATCTTGTTGACTGCGGACCTTACATCACAGATTTGTAGTAAAATGTTAGAGTGGATTTATTCAATATTAGTTTTAATAGACAAAAATGGTAGGAACAACAAATTCAACATTACAGCAAAATATCCTATTCTAACAGTAAAACCTTACACAAAAATTTGCTAACGCTTTATCACACATAAAAGTAATTGAAATATGCGGCAAGCTTACATAATCGTTTATAACCTTGCGGTTATAACCTAACATTACTTGAAACTAACCGATATTACTGGACATGTAACAAGCAAAGTGATAAGAAATATTTATGTGGGTACACAATCTGCTAAAGATTGGTAAAAACTATATAACCAAGTGGATATATTAGATGTGAATAAAGCCGCCAAAATCAATGAAGAAATACCAACATGAGTATGAAAATGGAAACCAATATTCAATTCTTGGTTTCATTAGGTTAGAATAGGTTAGGATGGGTTAGGTTTACGGCCCCTCTACATTACAAATGAATAGTGAAAAAATGCTAGAGTGGATATTGTGAATACTCGAATAAGTCAGATATTCTGAATTGAAATGAAATCTCACAACAAAGCCTGAATTATTTAATCATTTCTTCCTGGACAACATCAACTTGAGTTTTCTAATAATTGTACCGAACATCTTGACTATGAAGCGATGAAATACTGCCCACTCAACCGTGTTATCTAAAGGCCTCGGTGATCAACGTGCTTATTCAACGAGATGGCTGCAAATCAAGATGCGAAGCCTTAGAAGTTAGAACACATCACACTCTTTCAGTTCGAGATCAAATCCGTCCAAAACGTAGACTCATTTGACATATGATTCCTTGTCTATATTCAATGATACACAATTTGATCACAAATCTAACTTACGATCTCCGATAAGCGTTGCCGATGGCATTACGCTACCTGTTATGATCCGCCTCTTCTGGCACAGATTTATAAACTTGGCTTACGGAACATTACCGCGAGAGGTGCGTAGTGTGTGTTCCTAGAAACAGTGTAGGCTTTAGGCCTGCTAACCCTTAGCTCAAATTTCATGGATGTCCCTTGCCTAGCATATTTTTAATTCCTCCTTCGATGTTTGTTTTACTGAAACAGGTGGCCTCTTTCTCGGATTATATAACGTAGGAGACATTGACGAATTGAGGGCCATTCGCGCTCCATGAAAATACCCGTGTCAGCGATAGGGGGGAGGGGAGACTAGATCCCATAACACTGTTTAGCTCAGGGGTATCACATATGGTAAACAATAGATGGGAGGAGCCCACAAAATCCGTCAACGGATTTTGTTGAATATTCACCAATAAGGCTGGGGTAATAGGACGCCCCGCCTCTTAGCTGACCCAAAAAAGGTGAATCCTCTCCCTCATTGGAAGGATCCTTTGATACTCATGAAGATGGCCTTCCCAAATATTATCCAGGGCAGCCCCGAACGGTAGAAGAGAGAACAGACACACTCTCGCCAGCAGCGACACCAGACACACTCTCGCCAGCAGCGACACTAGACACACTCTCACCAGCAGCGACACCAGAAACACACTTGCGTCCGGCCACAGCCGTCGGGCTTAGAGACTCTTGCCGAGCGACAGAGAACACACGTAACATTGGTGACCAGCGGTGAGGGATGTTTAAAGCAAACAAAACCACTTAAAACCATCACTTCACACTTCAAAACAAAATGCTTCACGTCCCCTTCCACACGCCTTCCTGAGAAACTCGACCCATTGCCTCGCCACCCTCGAGCTACATGCTACCAAAACAACCAAAACGAAAAGGCAATAATGAGGGAAATACGAGAGACATCACTGCAGTCACCCTCTGTGGTCGACACCAGCACAGCAGGCGGGCGACCAAAGACACGAGCCATCTTTCCTGCCCGACGTCTGACAGC
>SDVV010030532.1:0-11665 GCA_016164225.1 Gammarus roeselii
TTCACTCAAATATACTTCTATTTGTCCAATTTTATGGGGACTAATATCTTTCCCTTTACCCATCTCGACCTGGAATTGAAAAAAGACATTATTTACACCTCAAATGAAATTTACTACATGAAAATTAAACGACTACATCATAGATTCACTTAGAAAGTCATCAGAACACAAAAAACACCTTACACCGACCACAGCTGAACTAGAACTGAGCGAAACGTGGGCTGCAGCATGTGGACCACGTGATCGAATTGATCATTGCCATAGACCGACAGCTAATTATTGCCAGATATCACTAGAAACCTGCTAAAGGAGATCAAATTTACTACTGAAATACTCGTTCTGCATAAATAATACGAAATAAATCATCTATCATTACATAAATTGTGTTTATTTCACCCTCTTATGTAAAAATACCGGAAATCTCAAAAATCCATAATAATTTTTCCAGTACTGTAGGTTACCTTAGGTATTCGCATTTCAATGCCAGGCATACTGTATAACGTTTTCATTGCTTGTCCTGTGGCATATATGCATTTTCAATGCTAGGCTTCTGAATGTTTAGGGGTATTGATAACATACATTTATAAGATATTCCTTATTGATAATAAATCAAACAGTTACATAATAATTTACATGCAGTACTAAAGGTTAAAACCCCACACACATCCTCCATGCACGAATGTTGATTTCCAGACACGTTCATGATGAAATTTTCAACCTTCGTATCATTTATACGTCGTTTGCTGTTATTCAATTTACACGTGACATAGATTCAATTAGTTTAATGATATTTTCCGCGATTGTATTGTATCATTATTATTGTATTGTATTATTATTATTGTATTATTATCAGTACCCTTGTGCTCGTACAGTAACTCCTTTTTTCATTTTCGCTGTTGTGAGCTATCGGACGCAGAAAAAGATACAAATTAAACAGGTGACTGAAACATTCCTTTAAAAGGAGAAAGAACCCGTTATGGATTATTTTCAAGATGCAAATTATCTGCTCAGTGTGAATAGGATTGTCTTTATCAATTGAAACATTTCGTTATAACTCTCTCGCTTTGGAAAAGTAGGTGAGATTGCATCTTCCACGTAGCACAATATTTCAGGCATAATTGGTCGGTTATTGCATCATTGTGGTATTTTTATGTATATATATATGACATTCTGTTACGATTAAGCTGTGGTTACTTTAGTTAAAGGAGATTTGTTTTAACCCTGTTTTGGAATGAGTTGGAGAAAAATTTCATCAGATTTGTATATACTATACCGTGTTCGTGTAGAAGTATTCCACATCATTTACTATATGTTTCAGTTACGTATATCAGTCACATGTCTTGGCAACTTATTCACGTTAGTTGTTTGGTTGGTTATAAGCTAGTTTTTTTCTCGTACATCATGGTTTTTAATATATGTTTTGGGTATGGTAGAGAATTGATCTTCTTGCTTCATTATATCTTGAGCGTTTTAGTATATTTCATTCACTTTTGTATGTTCTCTGTAGAGTTTCCATTTTCGATGCAAGGTATTGAGTATTTTATACAATAATAGGAATATTAAGATATATTACGTTTGTATCTACAATGTTGAACAATATTTCAGGTTTAATTTAGTTACATGTTGTATATATTTAGTGTTTTTTTTAAACTTCTTACATCCTGATACAATGTTTGACGTCAATATTATAGATATAGTAGATTCGTTTTGTTACAAACTTGGTCTTGTTGTTAGCTTATTGTATGTTTATTGTAGGACCATACTTCAATATTTAGGGGGAGTTAGAGAGTCCCCTTGGCAAAAGTTCGTTGCGTATATGCCTATTTGTATAAGTAGACCAATTTACTATGATGGATACCCTGGTGTATTACAATTTTTAATATCGGTTAGGGCAGTGTAGAGAATCTTATTTGGCTAATTTTCTAGTTATATGATTTGTTTTTCCACGATAATCATAGGAATGTATGTTTAAGAGGCGTAAATCCGTACTGCATCTTTGTGGAATTTCGTCATTGTTTCCTAGCATGTGTGTAGTTTACCGTTTTAGAAGACGATTTACTGGATGGATGGGTCCTGGTGTAGAGGCGGCTTACACTCTTTGGTGGTCATTTGGAGTTCGTCCAAGTTCAACGTGATTTTGTAAGTTCTTGTGGAGGTCAGTCTTAACTTCCATGGGTTTGTTAGAGCGGTTGTCCAACAAGCTGCTGATCGTTGTGGTGATTTATTTAGGTCGTCGGAGAACAAAAAACCAGCTTTTCATGGTCACACACTATTTGAGACACATGTCAGGCCCATTCTTGACCACTGTACCTGTGTATAGATTCTTGGTTATGTCCAGGATGTGACTTTGCTTGACGTTGTTGGGTGATGATGAATTAAACAGATGCATGGCATGTCTGAGGTATTGTACCATGACAAGGTGTTACCTCTAAATTTGTTATATATCAGCGCTAGATTGCTGAGAAGTGACCTAGTGAAGCATTGTATAGTGCATTGTTATGACACAGTGGGCTTGGATTTTTGTCCTACTAGAGGCATAGCATCAGTTAGGTCTAGGATTTTGTTATAGATTTGAACGGATACCGTAATACTATTATTTGTTATGCATGAACTCAGTGTTAAATGTCAGATATTTTCGGTTTGGCTGTTATGTTAGTATCTGATTTTTCATGAACCAGATTACCTTTTGAGTTAAAGTACAGGATTATTTCTATTCTTATTAATTACGAGATCGCTAATACATATCGGCATCATGTATTGATTGATCATACACCTTCCATGTTGGTGTAGGATCTATCATCTGGGTGCTGTAGATAAACCGTATATCGTACTTAATCAATGTTGCTTAGACCAGAGTAGAGAAACTTACTTAGCCATTTTATTGCTGTCATACGTTTTTGAACTGTTATCATAGGAATATAACTGTATTTGATATAAATTTGCCTCTTTTCATGAAAAGTTGGGTATAAAATACGCTTAATTGGATGTAACGATCCAAAATATTGATATGTTTTACCCTTTACCCCTTGACATTGGATTTGGGTCCAGTTCCATGTCGTCTTGGAGAACTAATCACCGGATTTATGTTGAGTGTTAGTGCTCAAATTCTTCAATATTTTTTTATGTACATCTCACTTATGTTATCCGCTCGCATGTCTTTACTAGATGCTTATTCCCGCATGCCTTACTTTTATAAATGTGTGTGATCCGTTTGCCGTTCATACACTTAAAAGTTATTGATTAATTCAGGCTTTGTTATGAGATTGCGTTCCAATTCGGAATATCTGACTTATTCGAGCATTCACCAGATCCACTGTTTAATTTTTCAATACAGATTTGTTATGTTGAAGGGCCGTAAACTTAACCCATCCTAACCTATCCTAACCTAATTTAACCAAAGATTATATTTTCCCCGTTTTCATACTTATGTCATGTATTTCTTCATTGAGACAAGCTTATTCGTATATAATCTAACCACTTGACTCTGTAGTTTTCACCAATCTCAACCAGTTAGTAGACTGTAGAGATCAAAACATTTATGTGGGCTTACCGCATATGTCAGTGATTGTTATAGGTGTTGAAGCGTTAGCAAGTTTTATGTATGGTTGTACTGTTAGAATAAGATTTTTTTGTTGTAATGTTGGATGTGTTGTTTCTACCATTTATGTCTATTATAACGAATATTGAATAAATCCACTCTAACATATTTACGACAGATCTGTGATGTGAGGTCCGCAGTCAACAAGATCTAGTATATAAGCCATGACTAAGGTACATAATTAGCGAAATATATATCAGTGTACGACAACATAGATCAAATATCAATGAATGCAAGAAGGGTTGCCATACACTACCAGACGCATTGATACCTAATCTAACCTATTCTAACAAATAGTTATGTAGTTTCATTCAAGTTTGATGTTTATGTATGATGTTGATATGTATGGATCTCTCTACTAGGGGTGTGTATTTAACATATTATTAGCAGTTTGAATACGCTTCTCTAATTCTGATCCAGCAAATGTCCTTTTGCAAATGTTTAGGTTTCAGAATTTTATCGATATCTCCATTGCATGTTTGGATGAGACGCAGCATGTAGGTACAAAAGGACAAATTTACTTCATTTTTTGCAAGGTTTTTTAATGTGGATCAGTTATACGCGATGTTAGGTTCAAAGATCTAATCATCCTATTCTAACCAAACCTAACCAATATTTATATATTTATTCATTCAAGTTTGATGGTTATGCATGGTATTTAGTCATTCTGTTATGCGATGTACTTATCAAATTCCTCCACAAGATAATTTTTTTTTTTTTAATATCACACCATATACACACATACACTTATTTGTATGCATATACAGGGTCGGTTAACATCTGTAGCATTTTACCACTGATCTATGTTTTTTTCATTGGAACAATGTCCCTTGCTTTTGTTACAAATATTTAATGTGGATCATCTTCACGTCATGTTAATTAAAAAAAAATCATCCTAATCTAACCTAACCTTTTCAAACCAGGAATTATGTATTATCGATCGACTTTTCATGCTTACGTATAATTTTTAAGTGTTTTAGGATTAATGCATAACAAACAAATATCTCCCCTTGACTCTACATTTTGATTTATCCTTTGCGGTTTTGAAACACACTGCTAATTTTGATCGAGCAAAGTTAATCCATTTTCATATCTAATTACATCGTTGTTTGATTGTTATAGCAATTTTAATATGATTCTTGATTTTTATTTTGAACATTTCTACATCACTTTTACATGTTATTCAAACCCATCAAAAACTTAACCTAACCTAACCTTATGTATGGTATTCAGTCATTGATAAATACATATGAGCCCCTCCACACGGTTTTTATAAAACCTAAACCTAGTTCTTTCTACTTCGTGGTCACTCTCGACCCATATAAGTTAGCAGAGAGGCCAGATTTTGAATCTTAGATGGTTTGAATCTTACTAGTATTTAATATTTGTATCAAGTTTCACACAAACAAACACTTTGTCTTATACTAGGCCTACCACATTTACTTCAATATCTCCTGACACTACATCCTTTGACGACTTGCACGTCTGATTTGTCTTTGCTTTCCTACAAATTTCATATTTTTGACGATGACTTTGTTTCAGATGTCGCCACGCATTTCTCGTGGATTTTTGTTTATTCAAATATTTATTTCTTTTTCCCACAGATTACAGACCCCCGTTACCCCATTATTTTCGAACAAACGATGTCTCAAGCTATACCCCATCCTTCCACAAGAGAATCCCAAACTTGACTGAGCAAGATCTGATAGGACTCTGATTTATATCCTGCCAATCTGTAACACATCTAGATCATTCACCCTCCTAGGATAGGTTTATGGCAATGTTTAAATTTGTTATGAGCGACATTTTGAGCTTCGTTTCATACCGTGAAACATATTCTTCTACTGATTTCGACAATTCGATGGTACCCCCGACTAACTGACTTGATGCATTTTATTGCTTAACCTTCGAGTTTAGGATAATATAAACATTTGATAGCGGATTTCCATGTTTTGTTATTAGTTTCATTGCCATTAATTACAGACCTTGCTGGCCACATCAATGACATCTACCTCGTTTTTTTGATTTGAAACAGCACGGTTCGTACATCCAACCATACCCATCATCACTATATTTCAGTTTCCACTCAAAATCCTTCATATACTCCATCATATCTTTCATGCGTGTACCGAAGGCTGTTCCGTTCCCGTGAGTCCACAAACGTATTGCTTCTTCTTCTTCTTGAACCTTCATTATTCGAAGCTTCTTAAATTCAAAGTCATTCTGATCTTCACCATTGAGAAATTTTTGCATACGATTCATATTTTCTTTTGTTCTTAGGTACGATTTGTTTTCAACTACCTCAGCTTTATTACAGTCATGATGATGATTTTCCACTTGGATCATATCAATTTCAAAATTTTCTTTTTTATTTCCTTTGAACTTTGTTGCATACGACTGTAACGCGTCGGTATGGATGTACGGACCATGCTGTTTGAAAAAAAAAGAGGTAGATGTCATTGATGATGCCGGTAAGGTCTACAAATAAGGCCAATAAAACGTATAATAAACCATGGCAATCCTTCATCAAATGTTTATATTATCCTAAACTCAAAGGGTAAGCAATGAATTGCAGTAAAATACATCAAGTCAGGTAGTCGGAGGTACCATCGAATTGTCGAAATCAGCAGAAGAATATGTTTTACGGTATGAAACGAAGCTCAAAATGTCGCTCATGACAATTAGAAACATTGCCATAAACCTGTCTTGGGGGGTGAATGATCTAGATGTGTTACAGATTGGCATGATATAAATCAGATCTTGCTCAGTCAAATTTGTGATTCTGTTGTGATAAGATGGGGTATAGCTTGAGACATTGTTTGTATGAAAGTAATGGGGTAACGAGGGTCTGTTATCTGTGCAAAAAATGAAATAAAAATTGAAGAAACATAAATCCACGAGTAATATGTAGCGACATCTGAAACAAAGTCTTCGTCAAGAATATGAAAATTAAAGGAAAGCAAAGACAAATCAGACGTACAAGTCGTCGAAGGATGTAGTGTCGGAATATATTGAAGTAAACGTGGTAGACCTAGTATGAGACGAAATGTTCGTTTGTGTGAAACTGGATACAATTATGAAATATTTGTAAGATTCAAACCATCTAAGATTGAAAGTCTGGCCTCTCTGCTAACTAATATGGGTCGAGAGTGACCACGAAATAGAAAGAATTAGGTGTAAGTTTTATAAAGAACCGCGTGGAGGGGTTCATATGTATATATCAATGACTGAATACCATACATAAGGTTAGGTTAGGTTAGGTTTTTGATAGGTGTGAATAACATGCAAAAGTGATGTAGAATTGTGTCCAACCGGAAATCAAAAATCATACGAAAATAGCTATAACAATCGAACAACGATGTAATTACAAATGAAAATGGATGAAATTTGCTTGATCAAAATTGGAAGTGTGTATCAAATTTGCAAAGGATAGATCAAAATGTAGAGTCAAGTGGAGATATTTGTAATGTATTAATCCTAAAACACTGAAAAATCATATGTAAACATGAAAAGTTGATCGATAATACATAATTCTTGGTTAGAAAAGGTAAGTTTCTTTTAACCTAACATGACGTGAAGCTGATCCCCATTAAATATCTTGTAACATAAGCAAGGGACATTGTTCTAATGGAAAAAAATCATAGATCAGAGGTAAAATGCTACAGACGTTAACCGACCCTGTATATGCATACAAATGTGTATATGTGTCTAAATTGCGCCGGCAACAAAATGTGAATATGTGTCTACATTGCGCCGTCAACATTATGCCGACATATGCTGGCACAAACCCTGTGTACGCCCGAATTATGCCGGCATATGCCGGCATAACCCAGTATACGCCAACATTATGTCTGCATATGCCGGTACCAACCCTGTATACGCTAACATTATGTCGGCATATGCCGGCACCAACCCTGTATACGCCAACATTATGACGGCATATGCCGGCACGAAACCTGTATATACGTATAAATGTGTGTATGTGTGTACATGGTGTGTGATTAAAAAAAAAGCTACGTAAAATATAACCATGTGGAGGAATTTGATAAGTATATCGCAAAACAGAATGACTAAATACCATAAATAACCATCAAACTTCAATTAAAAAATATATAAAAACTGGTTAGGTTAGGTTAGGATAGGATGATTAGATCTTTGAACCTAACGTCGCGTATAACTGATCCACGTTAAAAAAACTTGCAACAAATGAAGTGAATTTGTTCTTATGGAACTTACATGATGAGTCGCATCCAAACATGTAATGAAGATATCGATAAAATTCTGGAACCTAAACATCAGCAAAAGGATGTTTGCTGGATCAAAATTAGAGAAGTGTATGCAAACTGCTAATAATATGTTAAATATACACCCCTAATGGAGAGATTCATGCGTTACCATACATAACATCAAACTTGAATGAAACTACATACTACTGGTTAGAATAGGTTACGTTAGGTATTAATGCATCTGGCAGTGTACGGCAACCCTTTTTGCATTCATTGATATTTGATCCATGTTGTCGTACATAGATATATATTTCGCTAATTATGTACCTTAGGCAAGGGTCATATCCTAGATCTTGTTGACTGCGGATTTTACATCACAGATCTATAGTTAATGTTTGAATGAATTTATTCAATATTCGTTATAATATACAAAAATGGTAGGAGCAACACATCCAACATTACAATTTAAAAAATCTCAATCTAACAGTAAAACCATACATAAAACTTGCTAACGCTTTAACACCCATAACAATCACCGACCTATGCGGTAAGCTTACAAAAACGTTTTGAACTCTACAGTCTACTTACGAGCGATCGCCTAACATTACTTGAAACTAGTCGATATTACTGGACTTGTAACAAGCAGAGTGAAAAATATATATACGTAGGTACATAAAGTGGTAAAGATTGGTGAAAACGGGGAAAAAAATAGAATCTTTGGTTAGATTAGGTTAGGATAGGTTAGGATGGGTTAGGTTTACGGCCCCTCTACATTACAAGCCTATAATGGAAAATGCTACAGTGGATCTGGTGAATGCTCGAACAAGTCCGATATTCTGAATTGGAACGCAATCTCATAACAAAGCCTGAATTAATCAATAACTTGTAAGTGTGTGAACTGCATACGTATCACAAACATTTATAAAAGTGAGACATGCGGGAATAAGCATCTAGGAAAGACATACGAGCGGGTAACATAATTGAGATGTACATTGAAATTGTTGAAGAATTTTAACACTAACACTCTACACCAATTTGGTAGATTAGTACTCTATGATGAAATGAAACCGGACCCAAATCCAATGTCGAGAGGTAAAACATATCAATATTTAGGACCATTACATCCAATTAAGCGTATTTTATACCCAACAATCCCTTAAATTAGGTGAATTTATTTCAAATACAGTTATACTTTTATGATAGCCGTTCAAAAACGTATAACAGCTAAGTAAGTTTCGCTACTGTAGTCTAAGCCACATTGATTATGTACGATATACGGTTTATCTTACCGCACCCAGATGATAAATCTAACACCAATATGGAAGGTGTATGGTCAATCAATACATGATGCCGATATGTATTACCGATCTTGTAATTAATATAAATTTAAATAATCCTGTACTTTAACTTCTGAGGTGCTCTGTTTTATGAAAAACCATTTACTAACATAGCAGCCATACCGAAAATGTGACTTTTAACACTGAGTTCATGCATAACAAATAATATTATTACGGTATCCGTTCAAATCTAAAACAAATTCCTAGACCTAACTAATGTTACGCCTCTAGTAGGACAAAAATCCAAGCCCACTGTGTCATAACAACGAACTCTACAATGCTTTACTAGGCCACTTCTCAGCAATCTACCCCTGATATACAACAAATTTAGAGGTAACACCCAGTCATGGTACAATACCTCAGACATACCATGCATCTGTTTAGTCCATCATCTCTTAACAACGTCGAGCAAAGTCACATCCTGGACTTGACCAAGAATCTGTACACAGGTACAGTGGTCAAGAATGGGCCTGACATGAGTCTCAAAGAGTGTGTGGCCATAAAAAGCTGGGCTTCTGTTCACTGACGACCAAAGTAAATCACTACAACGATCAGCAGCATGTTGAATAACCTCTCTAACAAACCCATGGAAGTTAGGGACCTCCACAAGAATTTACAAACTCACGTTGAACTTGGACGAACTCCAAATGACCACTAAAGAGTGTAAGCCGCCTCTACACCAGGACCCATCCATCCATTAAATCGTATTTTAAAACGTTAAACTACACACATGCTAGGGATCAACGACGAAATTCCACAAAGCTGCAGTACGGATTTACACCTCTTTAACAGACAGTCCTATGATTATCTGCCGAAAAAAATCATACAGCAACAACTATAAAAATAACCAAATAAGATTCTCTACACTGCCCTAACCGATATTGAAAATTGTAATACACTAGGATATCCATCATAGTAAATCGGTCTACTTTTACAAATAGGCATATACGCAACGAACTTTTGCCTAGGTGACTCTCTTGTAGAGGACAAGTCCCCCTACAATTGGTATTCAAATAGACTGGTAAACATTATCTTGCTCATAGTGCTTATTCAAATAGACCGAATCATGGAAGCCGACCAATCTAAAATGCAAGTTTCAGACAAAACTAGTTTAAACTATTCCGCTAGCGGCATCATCGAGTAAGCCTGCGGCAAGGCATCGAGAACCTAAACACTCATTCCCAACACAATTTCTTAGTGTGTGATTTAGTGAGTCTGCCTGCCAATAAAAGCCTCTCATCCGGAGGCCCAGCTAGGCTACCCGGGGAGCACCACGAATGGGACTGACAGGACCATGAGACAAAAGAAACGGTCCTTATCAAGAACGCCACAACATGCCCTGGATCCAGCTATCGCAGTCATTCCGGCAGAAGACGTCATTCTTGGATGCCAGGTTCAAGACCATGCCGGAGCAGCCCAAACAATGGTGCCCCACGAGTATTTGTCTTCCAGTCCTGGTCTCCGGAGAAAACCACCATATCTAGCTATGTTCCCCACTGCCGTTTTTCTGTCTTGCATTGTACAACAACTTTAATTCACTTATCAATTCATGGGGCAAATTAACTGTCTTCTTATTCATTAACTTCCTATTCTCTTGTTGCTATTACTTGAAAATCTTGTGCGTATATGCGAATGAAAACTATTATGTTGTTGCCATTACTTGAAAATCTGGTGTACTTGAGACTGAAAAGCCATTGTAGCTGCGGCACAATCTTAAAAATTATGCAATACACTGACTGTGTGACCGACATGTTCTTTCATTCATTATCAAATATACAAGCGAAATGGTACCATGCAATTGTAAGTACCGCTTGAACGAATATAACTAGTAGCTATCATTATATAAACATTTAAACTGATGTTTCAAGCAAATTCTATTCACATCGAAAAGCAGTTCTTTTGACTTCTAATCTCTAACTCCTCCTAAATATTGAAGTATGGTCTTACAATAAACATACAATAAGCAACCAACAAGACCATGTTTGTAACAAAACTAATCTTCAATATCTATAATATTCACGCCAAATATTGTAACAGGATGTAAGAAAATATATAAAACACTAAAAATATACAACATGTAACTAAATTATACATCAAATAATATTCAACATTTTAGATACAAACGTAATATATCCTAGTATTCCTATTGTTGTATAAAATACCAAATACCTTGCATCGAAGATGGAAACTCTACAGAGAACATACAAAACTGAATGTAATATACTAAAACGCTCAAAATATAATGAAGCAAGAAGATCAATTCTCTACCATACCCAAAACATACATTAAAAACCATGGTGTAAGAGAAAAAAAAACAGCATGTAACCTACCAAACAACTAACGTGAATAAATTGTCAAGACATGTGACTGATTTACATAACTGAAACATATAGTAAATGATATGGAATACTTCAACACGAACACGGTACAGTATATACAAATCTGATGAAATTATTCTCCACCTCAGTCCAAAACAGGAAAAAACAAATCTTCTTTAACTAAAG
>SDVV010030533.1:0-11665 GCA_016164225.1 Gammarus roeselii
ATATAATACAGATACCCAGAACCTTGAAATAATGGCAAATCAGCTATGAAAAAATACAGATAAGACGAAGAACAGTTAGGAGCAGCATCACCTGACGAAAATTCCATAATGGTACTGAACATTTTGCTTAGAGGGTCTCGACCCCCCTCCCCCCATTCCAAAATGTCATATAAGCATATTTCCTAAAAGCAATGAAACAATATTTATTTAATGAATAAACAGTAAGTTCGCAAGCAATCCTTAGCGAAAAGCATACATTTGCGGGGGGCCCGTACCCTCCCCCCTCCTCCCCGTCCAAAGTTAGATGGAGGCATATTCCTACCAGAACCGAACAAATAATAAATGAATAATAGTAAGGAACCAAGTGAGCCCCAATACAGCCATCTAAAGGAAAATAATCATATATAAATACAATAAAACAATAAAAAACTGTACAAAATATAAATGTTCAAACCGGAAAATATCCCAAATACATTCGAAAGCTAGAGCCGAAAGCCCGCCGCCACCCCTGCGCGCAACCCCCTTCGCGCCCGTCGCGTAAAAACCGGTTACGACCCTTCGCTGACTCATGCCGCCATAACCGGTTCCGACCCCTGCCAGATAAGGTCCTACCATTGAGGTTGCCTGATCAACGCTTAACAATGTAACACACCATCTAGAAGAGGAAAAAAATCAATAACATAACATTAGAAAACGAAATCATTGTACATAAACACAAATTCTCCCCAAATAGAATCGGAAGCAAAAGCCGAAAGCAAACCATCCAGCAGTCCGCCCGTGCGTCCTGCTTCACGCCGCCCGTCCGTACGAGTCACCCAATTCCCCCCCCCCCGTCATAACTAACTCTATTTATCCTTATCTATAACCCAGCATTAGGCTGTTTCCGGACCCTTTTAACTACTGCCCCGTGCCTGCAGCAAATTCTCCGACGTGAGCGATGACCAATCGGTCGCTCCAGGAGGAAGAAGCTGCAGGCACGGCAGATGCTTTATAGGGCTCACATGAAGGCAATTCTAGGGATGGGCAAGATCCTGGTCCACAGCCGCCAGGTCGATACCCCCCAATGATGTTGAAGTAGAAGACCGAGACACGCACCGCATAAAGGTCTTCTTCTGTAATGCGAAGTCCTATGCCTCTAAGCTCTAAGAACTTAGGGGACTGGCGACCCTTTCCTCGTTTGATGTCATTGGCATAAACGAAACATGGCTCGATCCTCAGAGTAGAAAACTGGCAGCAGAGATAATGCTATCAGGCTACAAAATGTTTAGTGTGGACAAACCCACCCCTAGTGAACGAGGGGGCGGGTCCTTGCTGTATATAAAGGAGATACTGCATTCATTTCTTAGAGCAACGCTCGTCACAGTTACTTGAAAAATACTCAACGCAGAAATCAAAGTGGCCCAAGCGATACTGAAGCTGGCATTGGTGTACCGCAACAGTCACACTCTTGCGGAACAAGATTCCCAGCTCTATGAGAAGCTGGAAGAAATGGTCTCAAATAATCACGAGACTATCATATTCGGCGACTTCAATTCCCCGTATATTGACTGGGTGAGCCTAACTTCACAGTCCCCAGGTTATAAACTTACGAAGTTTATCTCCGACAATGGCATGACCCAGTATGTTTGTGAACCAGTCCGTGGGAACAACATACTGGACTTAGTCATGTCAACTGAGGAGCGCTTGGTCGGCCACATCCTAGTTGGCAACAAACTGGGAGGTGCTGACCACAATGTGGTGGAATTCACCATCAAAATAACCCGTCCAGCCTTCCAGGTAGCTATACACTGCTCCAATTTTGCTCGAGCATACTCCCAGAGGATGGAAGAATCACTAAGTACGCTTAATTTAATCGAACAACTTGGAGAAGGTACGGTGTACGCTTGTTGCCGCATCCTCAACGAGTGAGACCAGCGACCGATGAATACCTTTGAGGACAATTGATCCCGCTCAAAGGATCAGGCCTCCTTTGTGGAACGTCGAAGTTGCAAGAGCCTTGAATCGTCGCGATCAACTAAATGCGCAACAAATGAGGGACAACACCGCAGAGGCGGCGGAACTGCATCGCCTGGCGTGTAGGACAGCCACTAGGCTAGTCCGATCCTCTAAGCGTACGGAAAAGAAAAAAGACATTGCGGATAACGCCAAAGAGGCACCCAAAGGATTTCAATTGCTACGTCAACGAGCGTAGAATTGCTAGGGACTCAGTTGGTTCGCTAATGGATGAAGATTATGTCTTCAGAACGTCACCTGAGGACATGGCCAGTGTCTTGAATAGCTTCTTCGGCTCAGCGTTCACAGTTGAGGGCCCCGGCTACGAACGAGATACTGTTTACGCTGAATAGTCAGCCTGAACGACATTGTGTTCACAAGAGAGAAAGTTGTCAAACAACTCGAGAACTGGACATTTACAAATCGATTGGTGTCGATGGACGCCACCCAAGAGTTTTTAAGGGAACTCGAGAACAATTGGCGGATTCTCTGCCCCACATCTTCAACTTATCGATGACAAGTGGCGAGGTTCCTGAAGATTGAAGAGTTGCCAATGGTATGGCAATCTTCAAGAAAGGTGACCGACTATTGCGCAGCAACAATCGACCGATCATTTTGTTGTCGATTGTGTGTCAAACCATCGAGCGATTGATCCGAAATCATCTCATCGATCACCTGGAAGACAACGGACTCATTTATGACAGTCAACACGGTTTCCGACGCATGACGAATCTGCTGGGCTTTTTCAATGAGGTGATCAACGTGTACGACCGTCGCAAGGCAGTGGATGTCATCTACCTAGACTTTTGAAAAGCCTTCGACATGATGCCACACAGGAGACTCTTCCACAAAGTCTCTGAGCTAGGCAACGTATTTCGCTGGCTGTGCGCCTGGCTAACAGGACGCAAAACAAGAGTCAGCATTGGTCAGGCTCTGTCTGAGTGGGCCCCTATTTCGTCTGGGGGGCCCCAGGGCAGCGTCTTGGATGCTATCCTCTTCTTCATCTATGTAAACGACATGGATGCGGGCCTTCTGTCTACGGTATCAAAGTATGCCGACGACATGAAGCTCTGCCATGTGGCTTGGAGGGAGAGAGACAGAGTTGAGATTCAACAAGATCTCGAAAAAACTCGTCCAATGATCGGACATGCGGTGTCGTAATGCCAACTTTAACCACACGATGGCAAATCTTGCAACTGTTGACCAGCAGAGAGACTTGGGTGTCCTTATCTTGAAAGACTTGAAATCAGACACGCATGTCGAGGAAAGTTACAAGATTGCTAACCGTAACCTTGCTTTCATCTCGCGTAGCTTCCTTTGCAAAACGAATGACATAGTACTGCCGCTGCACACGTCCCTCATTCGTCCCCACCTTGAGCATGCAGTCCAATTCTGGTCTCCACACATGAAGGGGGACATAGCCAAACTGGAACGAATTCAGCATCGTGCAACTAAGCTCATCACAAAGCTACGCCACCACAGCTACGAAGACAGGCGTAAATAGCTTGGCTTATCATTCTTGAGCCACGAAAGCTAAGAGGCCAGCTCATTGAAACCTTCAAATACTTAAAGGGATTCAACACGTTAACGTGAGTCCTGACGGTTTCTTCGACAGGGACCACAACTTTCGTACCCGAAACAACGAAGCGAAACTAGTGGGAAAACGTTTCGCTACGACTATAGCGCAACACTTTTTCCAGATCGCAATCACGCGGATCTGGAACAACTTACCAGCTGCAAAAGTTGGCTCTGAACCCGTGAATAAGTTCGAAAACGAGCTTGACAAGCACTGGGCTACGTGAATCGCTTCACGTGAGAATGACACGACTTTCTCAGGAGCTGTCGAGATTATGATTATAGGGATATAGGGACGGAGCTTGACACTGCGCTCTTCACAATTCAAGCAAGCTATTACAACCAATAAATCCGTTATTAGTAACAATAATAGCCGTGTCGATGGTAGTAGTAATCGCTAATTATTACTCATAATTTCATTATCGGTATCAATGTAATGATTGCTAATGCTGACCAACTCAAGCGACGGAAAAACTCCATATCGGAACGGAACTCTTTTTACCATTAACATTGCAAGTACAAGCAGACTGGTAATACTGCATTGCAAGTACAGACACTGATAATATCTCGGTACGATCTTTCCTACAGGAATTCACCGGGTGAGAGGTGTTAACGGCGACTCGCATCCACCCTTAAAACCACGCCAGGGCCCCCGGTACTGGGGGTGGGCCTGTAACGGAACTCGCCATCGCCCATCCCGCTAGCCCGGAGGCCATATGCTGTCCCCAAAGTGTGATAAGCAGATGAGGGACTATGGTATCTTAAGAATAGACACCGCGTAAGAGTAGAGCTTGTTCAACTCGATGCGGCGGTGAAGACTTGGAGGGAAACCATATCTGTTTATTCATTAATTTTATTATTTAAATGTTGTACGGTAACAGCATTCACCACAATGCTGGCTTACAGACAGACGGCAGCGAGTTGAACTGAACGGATCTTCCTCCACCTGGGGTAATGTTACAAGCTGTTTGCCTCAAGGCATACAAGCCAGTTCTTTTTATAGTATTCACTAACGATCTTGATAGCAACGTACTCTTAAACATAAGCAAGTTTGCAGACGACACTAAGATTTGAGAGAAAGTGCAAACTGAACAAGAGTGTCAGCAGATCCAACTAGACGAACAAAATTGTTGATTGGTCAAAAAAGTGGCAAATGAAATTTAATGTAGAAAAATGCAATGTTATGCACATAGGTCCTCATAACCTCAAACACGAATGTTCATTGTCTGGGAAGAAACTCATTCCCGTCACCGATGAGAGAGATTTAGGTGTCATCATTAGTTACGACTTAAAAAGCAACAAGCCATGTAACGATGCTGCCAGGAAAGGCAACAAAATGCTAGGTATGATGTCCCGCACTATCTCGTACAAAAACCAACACAGTATGCTCCAGTTATTTTATGAGTTTGTTAGACTGCATCTCGAGTATGCCGTGCAATTCTGTTCTCCATTCATTAGAAAAGACGTTAGTAAACTATAGAAGGTTCAACGTAGAACTACCAATCTCATCCCCTCGCGGCGGGATAAATCGTACGATGACAAACTACGTGAACCCAATCTTTATTCGCTAGAGATACGTCGAGTCAGAGGCGACATGATCAATGTGTGAAAGATTAGGAAGGGTAAAGAAAACGCCGAAGCGAGCCTTCTCACTCTAGATACAAACGGAGTGACAAGGAACAATGGATACAAAATCGTTGGGAATCGTTTCTCACTCGACATCACGCGCAATTGCTTCACGTATAGAGTTGTCGAAGAATGGAACAAACTTCCAGCGGAGGTTGTGAACAGCAATACAATCAAAACGTTCAAGTCGCAGCTCGATAAGTTGTGCATAAATCGCCGATAAATAGCTAAACCGTTCCCTTCATGTTGTTATAAAAAACAGAAATGGCACACGAAGCTCTCTTGGACGTTCTACTTCAGAACTTATCCTCTTGCATTCAAAAGGCAACATAGTTTGGGCCAACAGGCCTCTTCAACGTTCTGCTCCAGAACTAATCGTCATGCTATCAAAAGACAACCTAGTTTGGGCCAATAGATCTGTTGTTGTCTTCCTACACTTGTAAACGCTTGTAAACACTTGTAAATTACATCCCATGATATACGAAAATCAAACCCGCACCATGAGGAGAGCTCCTGCTCCACTAGATTTCATCTAGATTCAACAGGTATCATCCATTGCTGAAGTCAACGAATATCTTTCTACGGAGGAATCTTGCCGACACAATGATAGTTCTCTTTCTACTCATCTACCTTCCCTGTGGGAGAGGAAAGAAAGAAGAAAATGGAGAGAGATAGAAGACAATTGAGAACTACTGCGGGTGAAGTCTACCGGTGACTAAGCGGCTCTGCCAATGAGCCGCAACGGCAACTCGCCCGCACACCCCATGATATGCAAAAATCGAACCTGCACTCGGAGGAGAGCTTTGCTGAACTTTACGGTACGACGTAAATTTGACCGATATCATCTATTGTTGAGTCAATGAGTATCTTCCTACAGAGGGACCTTACCGACACGATGGTATTTTTATTTTCTGTATTTTACCCTCCCTGCGGGAGAGAAAAGAGGGGAAAAATATAGGGAAAGATTGATAACAATTACGAGCCAGTGCGGGTGAAGTCTGCCGGCAACTCAGCGGCGCTTGCCGATAAGCCGCGATGGTGGCTCACCCATACCCCTTGCCGTACGCTACGGTACGGCGTAGATATTGAAAAATACTATACAACATATAACAGCAGAGTCAGTTACCCAGTGATACAGTCCCTTGTAAATGACCCTCAGGCGTCTCACTAATGAAATATCTTTGAGATGCCCCTCTGACGTCTCACATTGAAATATTTTGGCGATGCTCCTCTGACATCTCTCATGAAATATCTAGGAGATGCCCCTCTGGAATCTCACTGTAAAATATTTTGGAGATGACTCTCTAGCATCTTACTATTAAATCTATTCCTTTTTGTACAATATGGATGACTAACCGTCTTCTCTTCTCTCCTGTAGCACAGATTCGGGCGAGACCTAGTTCAGCAGGGAGCAGAGAGACATAACTACTAACCTCTTTCCCACGGAGAAAATTTCCTTGGAGACGCCCCTCTGGCATCTCACCTTGAAATATCTTGGAAATGCCCCTCTGGCATCTCACCTTGGAAGATCTTCTCTGGCATCTCATCTTGAAATATCTTGAAGATGCCCCTCTGACAGCTTACCTTGAAATATCATGGAGATGTCCCTCCGGCAATTCACCTTGAAATCTATTCTCTGCACAGTATGGATGATTAACCGTCTTCTCTCCTGATGCAAAGATTTGGCCGAGACCTAGTGCGGCAGGGAGCAGAGAGACATAACCACTAACCTCTTTACCACAGACCAAATTTCCTAGAAGACGCCCTTCTGGCATCTCAACCCTCTGGGGCATCTGAAATCTCTAGGAGATGACCCTATGGGATCTCATTTGGTTTTTCCTCGACTATTCTTTAATAATTCAAATTGTAAACACTGATCTCTTGTCTTTTGACCAAATTCTGCGATAACTACTCGTCAATTTAAAAATGTCTCATTTTACTAAACTCGGGAGTTGCCAGGAGCCACTTTTTTTTTGTAAATGTCATTCTGAATTCTCACATGAAATTTGAAATGCTCGTGTAGAGACTTACTCTACTGAACACTAGGGAGAACCACTCCTAGGAAACTGGGCGTGGAGCTCTCCTACACTTGCGCTTCTCAAAATTTCACATTTTTGAAAACTCCCAATTTGACTCTAAATCAGCCAAGGGCAGGTCTATCCTTAGGAGAGGTCACTCCGACGTTTCACCTTGAAGTGCGACAACCTTCTAGGAACCACTTGCGCACAGAAGATTCAATCTTCTGAGCTCATGGGGTAGGACCATTACCTGGGCAACTGGGTGTGGTGCTCCTCCCAAATGAGCACATACTTGTCAAAATGTAATTACCCAAGCCGACAGGCATGCGCTCGAGGAAAAGTATGGGTCTGCTTAGTGTATGAGCGTGTCCGTGTATGCTCAACCGTATGAGATGCGATCGCCTAAAACTTAAATTCTCCACTTCCCATCTTGTTTGCCCGTTCCTGAAAAGTGAACCTGACTCTCGATCTTTTTCCTCCGGGGTTGAAATGCCTCGGGTAGTAGTGGGGTGGTGGTAGTAGATGGTGGTGACAGTAGTGGTGGTCCCTCTCCTTCTTCTGTTTTCACAATCTTTCTTCTTCTGTGTGTGTGCGTAAATTTCTAAAGCCTCGTTGACTATCCCCACCTTTCTTTCACTTTTTTCAAAGGAAACAACTCGACATGAGCATTCGTGCTCATTTTGTCTCCTTAATAGAAGTTCGGAGAAAATGTAGGGTTAACAATTTTGCTAGCAAAAAAATACATATATTGAGCGGAGATCATTCATTTTAATTTGAATGACTGTAGAAATAATTGGGAATCGTGTGCATTTTTTAAATCAATATCCGTTGGAACTCTGTGAACACGACTCTTCTACAGTTAACATTTTTTTACTGAACGTTAAAGGAATGCTTTGATGCAAGCCAAACCAAGACATTTAATGAAATCCAATTGTTGGCATACGTACAAATTTGGTGGGCTTAGTTTTTTTCTCTCAATTAGCTTCTCTACCATTGCAACATCATCCATCATAGCGATGTAATTTCTTTATACCTTCCTAAGAGTTTGTGAATAATACCCAATCCTAACATGATCATTTCATACTGAGGCGGGCTAGAGAAAGGAAGTTACAAGTATTCGGTGGAGACCATTTTTAATGGGTTGTGCCCCACAGGCCGCCATACGTAGATGATGAGGCAATGTTCCTGTACTAACAATCATAGTGACATAATGAAACGACTGCATGAATTTTGAGTGAAATTCTACTTTGATATGCAGCTCGTTAGCAACGGAACATACAATGACTAAGTTAATTCATTTGTTTGTAAACACGAGAGGGTTACGTTGACCATTGAAATATATTACCGATCATATTGTTTTAGGCTTTGAATTGGTTTATTTCAACTCATAATGCTAAGTTCGATCATGACAGTACGTCAACAGATACGAACATGAACTATCACACTCAAATTTTGACTACATTCCACGTCAGAATGTTTTAGTTTGGCCACATAAATTGTTCGGAGCCAAGGCATTGAATGTATACAGCATCGGAAGAATTCCTCGAACATTGTTTGACTCCAAAAATGATTCGTGATGTCATAAACTGGCAGCATGATCCTACAACATGACTTCATCGTTGTGTTTAGCTTCTCTCTGCGACTCCTCTTTCATTTCTTTAAAGTTCACCTTCCGTCGCCCTTATTGTCTCGCATATACATTTATTGGACTATTGTAATGTACGGGTTATAAGACCGATTTCATTCTTACTGGTCACTTACTGTATATACCAACAATTATTATTTTAAATTGCTACTAGTTGAAGATGTAACGGCTTCTGGCATCGATGCATATGAACAGCAGCATTAATACAGTGGTAGCCACTCCTGGTAGCTACTCCTCTGAACGCTCTTTGTTCTCCGGTCTCCCCCTCAGAGTAGTTAAGACATATCAAAGACATTAACAAGTTACGATGGAAACGAAGCTCTGCTCTACATTTCAAATTATATCGCGTATCGATGTGACAGCTGGTGCTTTTCAGATGTCGAAATTTTGTGTGGCAAATCTTCGTTCAATGACACATGAAGCCACGTATTCTCTGAGACGGTTCACGCTACAATACAAACAGTTGCCAGATAGAGGAAACCGCACAGCCTTGCAATCGTATGGCTGAGTCCCTAGAATAAGCTAACATGATGAATGTACACATTTTTCGAAAACAGTGTAATTCAAACATATATTTTTGGAATGAACGTTGCCAAGGAAATCTGGATATTGATGAGAGACACTGGGAGTTCGCATTTTAGAAGTCCAGTAGACCGCATCAGACAGGGAGAATTTTCGGTAACGGGATTACACTTCTCAATGTGTCTGGTTCAGAAAATGAAATTATTTATTTATAGCAGTACTGAAATTTAACACTTGGTATTCGTTTTCATTTTACCATCATGCTATCGATTCAGAAATGACATTAATACTTCCAAAACATTTAGGAGTTTTTCAATAATGTCAATCATACTACATGTTATAGAGCACACTTTTTCAACCGCATTCTAAAGTTATGAAACAAAATAGAAATAACGATTTGATATATCATTCGTTTCCGGATTTTTTTCATTGGGAAACAAAAATAATCAGTCAAAGATTGTCACCCAACGGCTGAATTCCTCATAGCTTTCACAGAATGCAAAATCAATTGGAGGCCATTATTGACCAACTTCATCGTGTGCTTCTTGTTAAGGCGTCTCGACTCGTACTTTCGAGGGGAATTGTAAATGCATCTGCATGTTTATTTCGCAGTCGGAAATGAAACACGACGAAGTGATTCAGACTGTTCAATGGAGCAAGCATAACTGCAGTAAGCGGAACAGAAATAATATTATTATCGACACCGCAGCCTCCAAACGTGCATAGGTTGAAAAAAAACGTATGTACTTTGCATATAATTCAATCAATGTTTCAATGAGTGCATTTCAGCAAACCGTACAACAAAATTTTTTGTTCATACAGTCAAGGGCTTGCTTAGCACCTTCATTAGTCACATAACCGCTTGCGACTTCCTTCCCAGTTCACGAGCAGTAACTTTTCTAGTCCCACGGCGTTTATAAGCTGCCTTTTCGACATTTAAGAGACCGACCAGGATGGTGCACTCTGTGTCTGCTAGCCCATGGATATCCATCTTGAGGAGGGACCGACCAGGATGGTGCACTCCGTGTCTGCTATCCCATGGATGTACATAGTGAGGAGGGACCGACAGGATGCTTCACTCCGTGTCTGCTAGCCCATGGATGTCCATAGTAAGGAGGGACCGACCAGGATTGTGCACTCCGTGTCTGCTAGCCCATGGATGTCCATAGTAAGGAGAGACCGACCAGGATGGTGCACTCTGTGTCTGCTAGCCCATGGATGTCCATAGTGAGGAGAGACCGACCAGGATGGTGCACTCTGTGTCTGCTAGCCCATGGATGTCTATAGTGAGGAGAGACCGACGCGCGTCCGCACGGCCAGTGAGGTGGTACGAAAAATCAGTTTAAACTCATTAAAGGTGAGTGCATAAATTATTATTTACGTCAAAACAGTCATTTAGCGCAACGAACCCGTCTTATTTATGAAATAACATGAATTCAACATAATGCGGCGGTATCTTAATATGTCTGGTCGACACATGTGAACCATGAAAGGTATGGCAAAACGCTTCCGACCCACAAAACCCTCACATCTTCTACGTAGACTGTTTCAGAATGTATATTGTTTGGAGATTCATTAGTAGTGCTGAAGGCTGGAAGCCTACACACGTCGATGGATTTTAAATGGAAACGTAAGCACTGGGGCGGCGATGTAATGCACCGGAGAAAATAAATACATGATTGTATCCGGTAAATGGGACCAATGGATATTGCACACTAAAATTGGTTATTGTATAGGGACAAATGGATTTGGTACCCTGGAATGGGTTCATTTTTGAGTGACAAATGGAAATTAAGGCCCTGACAGGAGATCAATATTTGGGTCACTAGGCCCTAGGTGGACTATGCGGTGTGTCAGTTAGTCTAGTCCAACCTACAGTGGGAGAATTTGCGCTCTCCCGGGCGCCTTATTAATGTCCGAGCACAGCTAGGCGTTTTGATGGCTAATTGGTGAAATTATGTTGATGTTGATCTTAGAGAGTGAAAGTCTTAAACGGCACTGTGCGTGGAGGGGACGAGACGAGTCGAGGCAGGTTGAGCCGAGTGGAGACGAGTCGCCTGGCGAGGCGATGAGTCGAGGCTGGTTGAGACTAGGTGACCCTGAAATGGGGGGTACTCGTGGGACCCGCAGGACTCGGAGGACCCGGGGGTTTCGGGAACCTGGGGTCTTGGAAGGCCAGGAAGATTTGAGGGGACCCACTTTGACCCTTCCGGGGCCCTCTGGGACACCCTTAAGGCCCTCTGGGACCCCCCTGCAAAATTTTGGGACCCGCTTGAGGATCTCTGAA
>SDVV010030534.1:0-11665 GCA_016164225.1 Gammarus roeselii
TAGCCCCGTCATCACGTAACATGGTTGGCGTGGCTGCATTAAGTTGTAGATGGACGCTGTAGCCCCGTCATCACGTAACATGGTTGGCGTGGCTGCATCAAGTGGTAGACGGGTGCTGTAGCCCCGTCATCACGTAACATGGCTGGCGTGGCTGCATTAAGTGGTAGACGGGTGCTGTAGCCCCGTCATCACGTAACATGGTTGGCGTGGCTGCATTAAGTTGTAGATGGACGCTGTAGCCCCGTCATCACGTAACATGGTTGGCGTGGCTGCATCAAGTGGTAGACGGGTGCTGTAGCCCCGTCATCACGTAACATGGCTGGCGTGGCTGCATTAAGTGGTAGACGGGTGCTGTAGCCCCGTCATCACGTAACATGGTTGGCGTGGCTGCATTAAGTTGTAGATGGACGCTGTAGCCCCGTCATCACGTAACATGGTTGGCGTGGCTGCATTAAGTTGTAGATGGACGCTGTAGCCCCGTCATCACGTAACATGATTAGCGTGGCTGCATTAAGTTGTAGATGGACGCTGTAGCCCCGTCATCACGTATCATCACGCCGCAGAGTCGCGCGAGGACGTTAGGCGTCCACAGTAAAAGTGTCAGCGTCAGCCGTCTTGCCCTCACTAAAAAAACTCTGAGGCCTCTCTGACGCTTCTAAGGTTGGAAATAGCTACGGACGCTCTCAGAGGAGTTTGGTTAACGTACCCTCCTTGTAAATGAGTTATAACGACGGTAATTTTAGAAATATTTCAATTGTTTCTTAATGTAAGCTATCAATGAGATGTATGAGAATGGCAACATGCTAGGCTGGACTGTTCCCAGCTCTGGTACGGCGCGTAAACACTTGACAGAGCGGGGCCTTCATAAATCATTCCGCACTAAATTTCTAACCCTGTTTTCTCTGTCAACACCATCGCAAGATGTTGCGAGCGTTGAGGAGAACATATTTTTTTCACCATTCGTAAAACGTCTGAGAGCCGCCTAAGCCATAGCATAAATTATTGTAGGTAAACTACTACTTGAACTAATGCTGTTGTTTGTGATGACAATAGTATTGGTACATGGATGCCCATCAGCGCGCCCCCTCCACCTCAACCAAAACAGCAGAGCCCAAGTTATCACTTTAATGACTATCTACACCACTAGTAGGTAAACAAGCACCGTCGTGTTTCAGAGTTCACTCCACTCACCTTTACGAAGGATTGCAACTAGAACTCATGATGAGAATGCACGCAAAGGAGGCCTCACACCCACCACTCATCACCAGCAGAGCGATACTGAGCGCCATGTTGAATTTTCAATCAAGGTGTTGCCGAACGTCCAAAAATTCATGGGGACATATTTCCGCGATTTTTGAAATACCCTTATTTTGTTGAATGATCATAAGTGATTCGTGCTCCTAAAGTCATCGCCAAATATGGATGCTATGCCATCATGCTGGAAACCGCTAAGAAAGCTAACCGTTGTGCTGGAATGTCTGGAATTTTGCAGTGGTAATGTTTGCTAAGTTACCTGCCCAGACTGGCGGGGTCCTGCTGTGCAAGTCGCGATCAAACGTTAAAGAAAACGGCGTACGCGGTGGGACTGCTCTGCTCTGACAAAACTGACAACGCATTGTGAACCAACGTAATGAGACGGAGACTAAAGCAATAGCTAATTTACTTCACAAAAACTTCACAGACATACATTTCAGTATTACTGGGGGGTTAACGAGAGCAGCTACGATTATCCTAATTAAAATATCGAATTTAGATCGATCAAATTACAAAAGCTTTTATGAAGCAAGAATAGTCGAATTTTGGAATACCAGATAACCAACAAGCTGACCTACGTTCATCCTTGGCTGCAGTGACAGATGACTTTCTTTATCAGGACACGTGCATTTAGGAAACAAACCAGCATTTATTTTGAGTGTTTAGACGTTTTTGTCAAACACAACTAACCTGTGCACCAAACCATACATACAACTTGAAGATGAACTATTATTCCTATTCGCCTCATCTTATTGAGGATGAAAGAAATCTTATTTACATCCCCAAAAAGTTGCCAGATCGTAGCGCGTGTGTTGACGTATTTTTGAACACACTTTCAACCCAGTTTGCAACATGTCAATCTTTTTAGCCCACAAGCATCGTTTCCTCAGCCTGCGCTGTCTGACGATACTCTCGCAGGTAGCCTTTATTTCAATCACTAAGTGCCAGCTAGCCGCGAGCTACCATCAGTGCCGGCAAGATAGTGTATCTTGATACTTCTTTCAAGTACTTTGTCTAAATTGATCTCAAGAAAAATGGATAGCCAGATACAGTAGAGTAACGTGCCAACACACTCTAGATAGAATGACGTGCCAACACACTCTCTCATAGCCAGATAGAGTAACGTGTCAACACACTCGCTCATAGCCAGATAGAGTAACGTGCCAACACACTCTGGATAAAATAACTTGCCAACACACTCTCTCATAGCCAGACAGAGTAACATGTCAACACACTCTCTCATAGCCAGATAGAGTGACGTGCGAACACACTCTCTCATAGCCAGATAGAATAACGTGCCAACACACTCTCACATAGCCAGATAGAATGACGTGCCAACACACTCTCGTAGCCAGTTAGAGTAACGTGCCAACACACTCTTTCATAGCCAGATAGAGTAACGTGCCAACACACTCTATCATAGCCGGATAGAGTAACGCGCCAACACACTCTCTCATAGCCAGATAGAATAACGTGCCAACACATTCTCTCATAGCCAAATAGAGTAACGTGCCAACACACTCTCTCATAGCCAGATAGAGTAACGTGCCAACACACTGTCTCATAGCCAGATATAATAACGTGCCAACACACTCTCTCATAGCCAGATAGAATAACGTACCAACACACTCTCGTAGCCAGTTAGAGTAACGTGCCAACACACTCTCTCATAGCCAGATAGAGTAACGTGCCAACACACTCTATCATAGCCGGATAGAGTAACGCGCCCACACACTCTCTCATAGCCAGATAGAGTAACGTTTCAACAAACTCTCTCATAGCCAGATAGAATAACGTGCCAACACACTCTCTCATAGCCAGATAGAGTAACGTGTCAACAAACTCTCTCATAGCCAGATAGAGTAACGTGCCAACACAATTTCATAGCCAGATAGAGTAACATGCCAACACACTCTCTCGTAGCCAGATAGAGTAACGTGCCAACACACTCTCTAATAGTCTGATAGAGTAACGTGCCAACACAATCTCTCATAGCCAGATAGAGTAACGTGCCAACACACTCTCTCATAGCCAGATAAAGTAATCTGCCAACACACTCTCCCATAGCCAGATAGAGTAACGTGCCAACACACTCTTTCATAGCCAGATAGAGTAACGTGCCAACACACTTTCTCATAGCCAGATAGAGTAACGTGCCAACACACTCTCTCATAGCCAGATAGAGTAACGTGTCAACACACTCTTTCATAGCCAGATAGAGTAACGTGCCAACACACTCTCTCATAGCCAGATAGAGTAACGTGCCAACACACTTTCTCATAGCCAGATAGAGTAACGTGCCAACACACTCTATCATAGCCAGGTAGAATAACGTGCCAACACACTCTCTCATACCCAGATAGAGTAACGTGCCAACACACTCTCCTATAGCCAGATAGAGTAACGTGCCAACACACTCTTCCATAGCCAGATAGAGTAGCGTGTCAAAACACTCTCTCATAGTCAGATAGAGTAACGTGCCTACACACTCTCTCATAGCCAGATAGAGTAACGTGCCAACACACTCTCTCATAGCCAGATAGAGTAACGTGCCTACACACTCTTTCATAGCCACGTAGAGTAACGTGCCAACACACTCTCTCATAGCCAGATAGAGTAACGTGCCAACACACTCTTTCATTGCCACATAGAGTAACAGGCCAACACACTCTCTCGTAGCCACTCTCTCGTAGAGTAACGTGCCAGCACACTCTCTCAAAGCCAGATAGAATAACGTGCCAACACACTCTCTCATAGCCAGATAGAGTAACGTGCCAACACACTCTCTCATAGCCAGATAAAGTAACGTGCCAACACACTCTCTCGTAGCCAGTTAGAGTAACGTGCCAACACACTCTCTCATAGCCAGATAGAGTAACGTGCCAACACACTCTCTCATAGCCAGATAGAGTAACGTGCCAACACACTCCCTCATAGACAGATAGAGTAACGTGCCAACACACTCTCTCATAGCCAGATAGAGTAACGTGCCAACACACTCTCTCATAGCCAGATAGAGTAACGTGCCTACACACTCTTTCATAGCCACGTAGAGTAACGTGCCAACACACTCTCTCATAGCCAGATAGAGTAACGGGCCAACACACTTTCTCATAGCCAGATAGAGTAACGTGCCAACACACTCTCTCATTGCCACATAGAGTAACGTGCCAACAAACTCTCTCGTAGCCAGTTAGAGTAACGTGCCAACACACTCTCTCATAGCCAGATAGAGTACCGTGCCCACACACTCTATCATAGCCAGATAAAGTACCGTGCCAACACACTCTTTCGTAGCCAGATAGAGTAACGTGCCAACACACTCTCTCATAGCCAGATAGAGTAACGTGCCAACACACTCTCTCATATCCAGATAGAGTAACGTGCCAACACACTCTTTCATAGTCAGATAGAGTAATGTGCCCACACACTCTATCATAGCCAGATAGAGTAAGGTGCCAACACACTCTCTCGTAGCCAGATAGAGTAACGTGCCAACACACTCTCTCGTAGTCAGATAGAGTAACGTGCCAACACACTCTATCATAGCGAGATAGAGTAACGTGCCAACACACTCTCTCATAGTCAGATAGAGTAACGTGCCAGCACACTCTCTCGTAGCCAGGTAGAGTAACGTGCCAACACACGCTCTCGTAGCTAGGTAGAGTAATGTGCCAACACACTCTATCATAGCGAGATAGAGTAACGTACCAACACACTCTCTCATAGTCAGATAGAGTAACGTGCCAACACACTCTCTCGTAGCCAGGTAGAGTAACGTGCCAACACACGCTCTCGTAGCTAGGTAGAGTAATGTGCCAACACACTCAATCATTGGATATGTACGGTCAAGCATAAGCAGGTGAGCGCACTACCCATACGCCCTGCGCTAAAGAGCATCCCTCACTGCCCTACGCTAGAAAGCATACCTCACTGCCCTGCGCTAGAGAGCATCCCTCACTGCCCTGCGCTAGAGAGCATCACTCACTGCCCTACACTGGAGAGCATCCCTCACTGCCCTGCGCTGAAGAGCATCCCTCACTGCCCTACACTAGAGATTATCCCTCACCGCCCTGCGCTAAAGCGCATTCGTCACTGCCCTACACTAGAGAGCATCCCTAACTGCCCTACAATAGAGAGCATCCCTCACTGCCCTGCGCTAGAGAGCATTCCTCACTACCCAGCGATAAAGTGGATCCCTCACTGCCCTACGCTAGAGAGCATCCCTCACTGCCCTACACTGGAGAGCATCCCTAACTGCCCTACAATAGAGAGCCTCCCTCACTGCCCTACACTAGAGAGCATCCCTAACTGCCCTACAATAGAGAGCATCCCTCTCTACCCTACACTAGAGAGCATCCCTAACTGCCCTACAATAGAGAGAATCCCTCACTGCCCTGCGCTAGAGAGCATTCCTCACTACCCTGCGATGAAGTACATCCCGCACTGCCATACACCAGAGAGCATCTCTCACTGCACTACGCTTGCGAGCATTCCTCACTGCCCTACACTAGAGAGCATTCCTCACTGCCCTACACTAGAGATCATCTCTCACTGCCCTACACTAGAGAGCATTCTCACTACCCTGCGCTAAAGAGCATCCCTCACTGCCCTACACTAGAGAGCATAATCACCACCCTGCACTAGCGAGCATCCCATCTGCTTTGCGCTTGAGAGCATCTTCCATGCCCTGCGCTAGGGAGCATCCCTCACTACCCTGCGCTAAAGAGCATCCCTCACTGCCGTGCACTAGAGAGCATTCCTCACTGACCAACTCTAGAGAGCATCCTCACTACCCTGCGCTAAAGAGCATCCCTCCCTGCCATACACTAGAGAGCATCCTCACTGCCCGGCGCTAAAGAAAAACCCAGACTTCCCTTTACTAGAGAACATCCCTCACTGCCCATCACTAGAGATCAATCCTAACTGCTCCGCGCTAGAGAGCATTCCTCACTGTTCTACACTAGAGAGCACCCTCACTGCCCTGCGCTAAACAGCATCCCTCACTGCCCAGAACTAGCGAGCATCCCTCACTGCTCTGCGCTAGCGAGTATTCCTCACTTTGCTACACTAGAGAGCATCCCCACTGCCCTGCGCTAAATAGCATCCCTATCTGCCCTGCGCTAGAGAGCATCCCTCCTTACCCTGCTCTAGAGAACATCGCTACCTGCCCTGTGCTAAAAAGCATCTATCACTGCCCTGCGCTAGAGACCATCCATCATGGCCCTGCACTAGAAAGCATTACTCACTGCTATACACTAGAAAGCATCCTAGCTACCCTGCGCTGAAGAGCATCCCTCACTGCCCTGCGTTTGAGAGCATCCCTCACTGCCCTGCGCTAGAGAGCATTCATCACTGCTCTACACTGGAAAGCATCCTCACTACCCCGTGCTAACGTTCTAAAGAGCATTCTTCACTGCCCAATGCTAGAAAGCATCCTCACTGCCCTGCGCTAGAGAGCATCCCTCACTGCCCTGTGCTGGATAGCATCTTTCACTGCCGTGCACTAGAGAGCATCCCTCACTGCCCTGTGCTCGAGATCATCTCTCACTGCCCTGCGCTAGAGAGCATCTCTCACTGCCCTGTGCTAGGGAGCATCTCTCACTGCTCTGTGCTAGAGAGCATCCCTCACTGCCCTGTGCTAGAGAGCATTCCTCACTGCCCTGTGCTAGAGAGCATCTCTTACTGCCCTGCACTAGAAAGCATTCCTCACTGCCCTGTGCCAAATAGAATATCTCACTGCCCTGTGCTAGAGAGCATCCCCGCTGCCCTGCGCCAAATAGCATCACTCACTGCCCTGCGCAAAAAAGCATCCCTCCCTAACCTGCTCTAGAGAGCATTGCTCACTGCCATGTGCTAAAAAGCATCTATCACTGCCCTGTGCTGGAGAGCATCCCTCACTGCCTGCGCTAGAGAGCATTCATCACTGCTCTACACTGGAAAGCATCCTCACTACTCCGCGCTAAAGAGCATTCCTCACTGCCCAACGCTAGAGAGCATCCCCACTGCCCTGCGCTAGAGAGCATCCCTCACTGCCCTACACTAGAGAGCACTCTCACTGCTCTACGCTAGGGAGCATTTTTCACTGCCCTACACTAAAGATCATTCCCACTGCCCTGCACTAGAGAGCATTCCTCACTGCCCTGTGCTAGAGAGCATCCCTCACTATCAGGCGCTAGAGAGCATCCCTCACTGCCTTGTGCTCACTGCCGTGCGCTAGAGAACATCTCTCACTGCCCTGTGCTAGAGAGTATCTCTCACTGCTCTGTGCTAGAAGCATCCCTCACTGCTCTGAGCTAGAGAGCATCTCTCACTGCTCTGTGCGAGAGAGCATCTCTCACTGCCCTGTGCTAGAGAGCTTCTCTCACTGCCCTGCGCTAGAGAACATCCTTCACTGCCCTGCGCTAGAGAGCATCTCTCACTGCCCTGTGCTAGAGAGCATCTCTCAGTGCCCTGTGCTAGAGAGCATCCCTCTCTGCCCTGTGATAGGGATCATCCCTCACTGCCCTGTGATAGGGAGCATCCCTCACTGCTTTGCGCTAGAGAGCATCCCTCACTGCCCTGTGCTAGAAAGCCTATCTCACTGCCCTGTGCTAGAGAGCATCCCTCACTGCCCTGTGATATGGAACATCCTTCACTGCTCTGCGCTGGAGAACATCCCTCACTGCCCTGTGCTATAGAGCATGCGTTACTGCCCTGTGCTAGAGAGCATCCCACACTGCCCTGTGCTAGAGATCATCTCTCACTGCCCTGTGCTAGAGAGCATCCCTTACTGCCCTGCGCTAGAGAGCATCCCTCACTGCCCTGTGCTAGAGAGCATCTCTCACTGCCCTGCGCTAGAGAGCATCCCTCACTGCCCTGTGCTAGAGAACATCTTTCACTGCCCTGTGCTAGAGAACATCCCTCACTGTTTTGTGCTAGAGATCATCTCTCACTGCCCTGTGCTAGAGAGCATCTCATACTGCCCTGCGCTAAAGAGCATCCCTCACTGCTATGTGCTAGAGAGCATCTCTAATTGCCCTGCACTAGAGAGCATCCCTTACTGCCCTGTGCTAGAGAGCATCTTTCACTGCCCTGTGCTAGAGAGCATCTCTCGTTGCTCTGTGCTAGAGAGCATCCCTCACTGCCCTGCGCTTGAGAGCATCCCTCACTGCCCTGTGCTAGAGAGTATCCCTAACTGCCCTGTGCTAGAAATCATCTCTCACTGCCATGTGCTAGAAGCATCCCTCACTGCCCTGTGCTAGAGAGCATCTCTCACTGCTCTGTGCTAGAGAGCATCTCTCACTGCCCTGTGCTAGAGAGCTTCTCTCACTACCCTGCGCTAGAGAGCATCTATCACGGCCCTGTCCTAGAGCGCATCCCTCACTGCCCTGTGCTAGAGAGCATCCCTCACTGCCCTGTGCTAGGAATCATCTCTCACTGCCCTGTGCTAGAAGCATCTCTCACTGCCCTGCACTAGAGAGCATCTCTCACTGCTCTGAGCTAGAGAGCATCTATCACTGCCCTGCGCTAGAGAGCTTCTCTCACTGCCCTGCGCTAGAGAGCATCCTTCACTGCCCTGTGCTAGAGAGCATCTCTCACTGCCCTGTGCTAGAGAGCATCCCTCACTGCCCTGTGCTAGAGAGCATATCTCACTGCCCTGTGCTAGAAAGCGTCCCTTACTGCCCTGCGCTAGAGAGCATCCCTCACTGCCCTGTGCTAGGAAGCATCTCTCACTGTCCTGAGCTAAAGAGCATCCCTCACTGCCCTGTGCTAGAGAGCATCTTTCAATGCCGTGCGCTAGAAAGCATCCCTCACTGCCCTGTGCCAAATAGCATCATTCACTGCCCTGCGCTAGAAAGCATCCCTGCCTATCCTGCTCTAGAGAGCATCGCTCACTGCCCTGTGCTAGAGAGCATCCCTCACTGCCCTGTACTAGAGAGCATTCCTCACTGTCCTGTGCTAGAGAGCATCCCTCACTGCCCTGTGCTAGAGAGCATCCCTCACTGCCCTGCGCTAGAGAGCATTCATCACTGCTCTACACTGGAAAGCATCCTCACTACCCCGCGCTAAAGAGCATTCCTCACTGCCCAACGCTAGAGAGCATCCTCACTGCCCTACACTAGAGAGCACTCTCACTGCTCTATACTAATGAACATTTTTCACTGCCCTACACTAGAAATCCTTCCCACTGCCCTGAGCTAGAGAGCATTCCTCACTGCCCTGTGGTAGAGAGTATCCCTCACTGCCCTGTGCTAGAGAGCATCCCTCACTGCCCTGTGCTATATAGCATCTCTCACTGCCGTGCGCTAGAGAGCATCTCTCACTGCCCTGTGCTAGAGAGCATCTCTCACTGCTCTGTGCTAGAAGCATCCCTCACTGCCCTGCGCTAGAGAGCATCTCTCACTGATCTGTGCTAGAGAGCATCTCTCACTGCCCTGCGCTAGAGAGCTTCTCTCATTGCCCTGCGCTAGAGAGCATCCCACACTGCCCTGCGCTAAAGTGCATTTCTCACTGCCCTGTGCTAGAGAGCATCTTTCACTGCCCTGTGCTAGAGAGCATCCCTCTCTGCCCTGTGATAGGGAGCAACCCTCACTGTTCTGTGCTAGGGAGCATCCCTCAATGCTTTGCGCTAGAGAGCATCCCTCACTGCCCTGTGCTAGAGAACATTCCTCACTGCCCTGTGCTAGAAAGCATCCCTCACTGCCCTGTGATATGGAACTACCCTCACTGCTCTGCGCTGGAGAGCATCCCTCACTGCTCTGTGCTAGAGAGCATCCGTCACTGCCCTGTTTTAGAGAGCATCCCTTTTTGCCCTAAGATAGGGAGCTTCCCTCACTGCTCTGTGATAGGGAGCATTCCTCACTGCCCTGGACTAGAGACCATCCCTCACTGCCCTGTGCTAGAGAGCATCCCTCACTGCCCTGTAGTAGAGAGCATTCCTCACTGCCCTGCGCTAGAGAGCATCTCTCACTGCCCTGTGCAAGAGAGCATCTGTCATTGCACTTTGCTAGAGAGCATTCCTCACTGCCCTGTGCTAGAGAGCATCTCTCACTGCCCTGTGCTAGAGAGCATCCCTCACTGCCCTGTGCTAGAAATCATCTCTCACTGCCCTGTGCTAGAAAGCATCCCTTACTGCCCTGCGATAGAGAGCATCCCTCACTGCCCTGTGCTAGAGAGCATCTCTCACTGCCCTGCGCTAGAGAGCATCTCTCACTGCCCTGTGCTAGAGAGCATCTCTCACTGCCCTGCACTAGAGCGCATCTCTCCCTGCCCTGTGCTAGAGAGCATCTCTCACTGCCCTGCGCTAGAGAGCATCTCTCCCAGCCCTGTGTTAGAGAGCATCTCTCACTGCCCTGCGCTAGAGAGCATCCCTCACTGCCCTGTGCTAGAGAACATCTCTCCCTGCCCTGTGCTAGAGAACATACGCTTGATAAGGGACGTAACCTCGAGAGAAGCGAATACTGTGATGGAGTGTTGAAGATAACTCCCTGTGGCAGTCCGAACGGTAGCTGGTGGGGAGTGCTCGGCATTTTTAAAGGATTAAAAGCTATTCAGGGGTCTTTATCAACAGGGCCGCCTGTCTACTTACCCTAGTCGAACTGCACCTGTCTGACGCGAAACGCAGGTCTTTGAGTTATTCCACCAATGTTTGTTTCGTATTGAATATTTCATTCACGCAGTACTCAGGTAATGTTCATTGCCTAATGTTCAAGGACTCACTGAGCCTGTATAAGTGTATAATGTGTTAAATTCTTCTTCTGTATTATTATGCTTAAAGAACGCATTTCATATCATATTAACAACATATATTGATTATTTGCGATCAAACTGGGAATGTTGATTGGCCGACGTAATCAATAAATCCTAATTCCCGCTCCACCCAATCAATGATTGGAATGATCGTTTGTGTAACAGTAAACGAAATACACACAACGTACACAACTAATGCTTCTCACGCAGATAGCATATACAACTTATGCAACTCACATATTAAAAATTGAATCACCGCGGATCCACTAGTGCAACACGCCCACGCAACAAACACGGAATGTGCAACACGCCCACGCAACAAACACGGAATGTGCAACACGCCCACGCAACAAACACGGAATGTGCAACACGCCCACGCAACAAACACGGAATGTGCAACACGCCTACGCAACAAACACGGAATGTGCAACACGCCTACGCAACAAACACGGAATGTGCAACACGCCTACACAACAAACACGGAATGTGCAACACGCCTACGCAACAAACACGGAATGTGCAACACGCCCACGCAACAAACACGGAATGTGCAACACGCCCACGCAACAAACACGGAATGTGCAAAACGCCCACGCAACAAACACGGAATGTGCAACACGACCACGCAACAAACACAAATTGTGCAACACGCCCACGCAACAATTACGGAATGTGCAAC
>SDVV010030535.1:0-11665 GCA_016164225.1 Gammarus roeselii
AGTACAAGCTGATCATATTTGCCGCCCTACCTTCAGTGCAAGCTGATCATATTTGCCGCCCTACCTTCAGTACAAGCTGATCATATTTGCCGCCCTACCTTCAGTGCAAGCTGATCATATTTTCCGCCCTACCTTCAGTACAAGCTGATCATATATGCCGCCCTACCTTCAGTGCAAGCTGATCATATTCGCCGCTCTACCTTCAGTACAAGCTGATAGTAAGAGGACAGCCACATACTGAAAATCAAAATTTCTATGCTGACCTTCATTTGTCAGCCTTGTAATAAATTTTTTTCAGGTTTTGAATTATAAAAAAAATCCAGCCATCTACTAGGCCGAAGTGGTCGAGTGGAAGGCGTACCTGGAAACAGTACCAGAGTCGGGAGTAGCATGTTGTAAGTTCAAGCCTTGGTTAAACACACCGGGATCTTGGGGGTGAGGAGACCTGCCATGTGGAAGCCCCCCAACCACTTCTTCTGTGACTACCCACCCAATCGCTTGCCACCCTCCAGCTGAGGAGCGAATGGCTTTGTATCTATGAAAAAACTTTTTTCTATAAGATTAAACAGACGAAAAGGTTACCTAAATATTAATATGCAGAGTGAGAATGATGAAGTCATAATTACCTTTTGTATATTTTTCCTCGCGTGGTATTACATCGACCCCACTTCCAGTTTGTATCCTAAAATCATTTCGATTTCTTTTTCAGGGAGATTGTGTGGCCCGAATCAGTGCCAATTATTTATCATTTAAAGCGCACTCAAGTTGTTTGGTTCCAACTGAGAAAAAATATACATGATAGATTTAGAAACATGAGAAAATTGAGATATTCTGCACGACTCATACTTGCAATGATGACCCTTGGATCAACGATCATTGTCCTGCGCTGGTACCAAATGATTGTACCAACACACGGTGAGTATAAGGCTTCATCTCAACGGGTACCAAATGACTTTACCAACACCCGGTGAGTCCAAGGCTTCACCTTTGCTGGTACCTAAGGCCTGTACCAGCAACCGGTGAGTATAATACCCTACGGACACGAGGGCCACAGGCCTGAAGGCCTCGAGTCTTTTGAACGATAGTGTCTTGCGTCCTCGGGATTGCCGCCAATGAATTCGCTCTCCTGGGTGTTCATTGACGGAAATCCCGCGAACGCATGACTTATCGTTCAAAAGAGTCAAGGCTTTCGGGCTTATGACCACCGTGAGCGGAGGGTATTATGTTTCATTTATCCTAGTACCAAATGACTATACCAATACCCGGTAGGTCGAAAGCTTCTTCTGCATGGGTCCACAGGACTTGTACCAACACCCGGTGAGTCTAGGGCTTCATCTGATTTGGTATGTGAGCGTGGCTCCCTTGTGCGTTCCCAGCCTTGATTTGAGATGGGGTGGGCCGCGCTGGGGGTCTGGAGATGTTCAGGTATTCATCTAATGACCGACTTATGGCCCGTTGTTTGAAGGTTCATCTTTGGCATCTCCAGCGTGTAACTCTACTTCTGTCAGTCTGATCAGCTGTTCAGGAACCGTCTCAAGTCGGTGGAAAGGGTGAGGGGCGCCGAGGTAAATCCCCCACTGTCCAAGGTTCTGAGGCGAGTGTTGCCCAGGTGTGTGATGCGGCCTGGAAGTGGAGACGTGTTCTGGCACGGTTCTATGCTTGCCGAACCCAGAGGAAACCCAGAGGGAGCCCAGAGGAGATTGTATTGGTTGCAAAGAGGTGGAGCCCAGGTAGGAGCCTGGTCTATGAGGCCAATCCCTGAGAGGAAGCCCAGAGGAAGTTCTTGATTTCATCTTATCGCAGAGGCCAGTATCCCAGAGGTCCAAACCCAGCGGTTGGCAGGTGCAGAATTGGTGTCGCTTGGCGGGCTCCACGACCTTGCCTCTTGAACAGCTTGGGTAGGCATTTCGCCATATACCGAACCCAGAGGAAACCCAGAGGAAGCCCAAAAGAGATTATACTGGTTGCAAAGAGGTGGAGCCCAGGTAGTAGCCTGGTGATATATGTCAATCCCTGAGGGAAGCCCAGAAGAAGCCCATGAATTTATCTTATCCCAGAGGCCAGTATCCCAGAGGTCCAAAACCAGCGGTTGGCAGGTGCAAAATTTGTGTTGGTTTTGCGGGCTCCACGACCTTGCCTCTTGACCAGCTTGGGTGGGCATTTCGCCATCGCTTGCAGGTACAAAATCACGGTACTAACACCCAATAAGTCTACAACTTCATCTGCACGGTACCAATGATTATACCGACACCAGTCTTCTGCTTCATCTGTTCGGTACCCTGGACCCAGCACCCATTGAGCCTAGGGCATCTTCTCGTCTGGTAACAAAATGAACAGAGGCAATGTTTACATCTAGAACCTGCTAAAAAACCTAGCGTAAAACAGCATGAATTGGGAGTCCATCCATCAAACAGCATGAATTAGGAGTCCGTTCCACCAAACGGCATGAATTAGGAGTCCGTCTCATCAAACGGCATGAATTAAGAGTCCGTAAATCAAACAGCATGAATTTGGAGTCCGTCTCATCAAACAGCATGAATTAGGAGTCCGTCTCATCAAACGGCATGAATTAAGAGTCCGTCCATCAAACGGCATGAATTAGGAGTACGCCATCAAACGGCATGAATTAGGAGTCCGCCATCAAACGGCATGAATTAAGAGTCCATCCATCAAACGGCATGAATTAGGAGTCCGTCTTATCAAACAGCATGAATTAGGAGTCCGTCTCATCAAACGGCATGAATTAGGAGTCCGCCATCAAACAGCATGAATTAGGAGTCCATCTCATCAAACAGCATGAATTAGGAGTCCGTCTCATCAAACAGCATGAATTAGGAGTCCGCCATCAAACGGCATGAATTAGGAGTTCGTCTCATCAAACAGCATGAATTAGGAGTCCGTCTCATGAAACAGCATGAATTAGGAGTCCGCCATCAAACGGCATGAATTAGGAGTCCGTCCATCAAACGGCTTGAATTAAGAGCCCGTCCATCAAGCGGCATGAAATAGGAGTCCGTCCCATCAAACCTATCACGTAAACCCTCAATAGTATGTGTAAGCTGTTTGCTGGATCGGTAGTCGAAGAGGCTGAAAGCCGATCTGTAGGAAACGTGACACGAATAAAATCAGGGCTTGCACATTACGGTGAAAATGACACATCAAACAGGGCTTGCACATTACGGTCAAAATGACGCATCAACAGGGCTTGCACATTACGGTTAAAATGACGTATCAAACAGGGCTTGCACATTACGATCAAAATGACGCATCAAACAGGGCTTGCACATTACTCTGCAGGGCCAGCGCCAAACCCCCTCCTCAGGGTTACCCGCACTATTTTCCAGTTTGAACAAGTATTAGCTTATTTTTGTCGAAAATACGGTTCTGCTTCAAAATCTGTTGACTGCGACATTGGCCATTCAACGGAAATCTTATCGATTGCTACATCGGCCATTCAACGGTATTCTTACTGAAATAGTTATTAAATAGTTCTGAGATTCCGAAGAACAGACGCCGATAAATGCGGCGGCCTGGTAGAAAAGGTGGTGACCGCTCTCTTACCAGCGACGGCATCCTTAGTCGTGTAGCACCACAGGGGCACGGCAACAACGGCACCCTGAAGTAGATTAAGTTAGATTAGAGAAAGGAAAACAAACGAGCACGAGTTCTTGAGTGTTTCCTTGATAGAAGAAGACTGGGGGATAGTCAACGAGGCTTTAGAAATTCACTTACACATACAGAAAAAAAGGGCTGTAGGTATAGAAAGGAGAGAAACCACAACTACCGTCACCACCATACTGGTTATTACCCTACTACTACCCGAGGCATTTCAGCCCCGGAGAATAAAAAGGTCGAAAGTCAGGTTGACGTTTCAGGAACGGGGCGAATAAGATGGGAAACGAAGAATTTAGGTTCCAGGCGGTCGCATCTCAGACGGTCGAGCAGAGACGGTCACGCCCATACGCTCAGCGGACTCATACTTGTTCTCGAGCGCATGCCTGTCGGCTTGCCCCAGAGGTTGGGACAAACGGACTCCAACTAGGTATTGAGTCTACTTCCAGAGGAGCATATAGGAATTAAATTTTGACAAGTATGTGCACATTTAGGAGAGCAACACACCCAGTTGCCCGGGTAGTGGTCCTCCCCCATGTGCTCAGAAGATTGAATCTTCTGTACACAAGCGGTTTCTTGAAAGCTGTCGCACTTCAAGGTGGGACGTAAGAGTGACCCCTCCTAGGGATAGATCTGCCCTTGGCTGAACTAGAGCTTAGGTCGGAATTTTCCAAAATGTCGTGAAATTTTGATAAGTGCGAATGTAGGAGAGCTCCACAACCAGTTTCCTGAGATTCTCCCTAGTGTTCAGTAGAGTAGGTCTCTGAACACGTGTGATTGGTCCTACAAGAGCATTTCAAATTTCATGTGAGATGTCAGAAGGATATCTCCTAAAAAAAGTTGCTCGTGGCGACTCCTGAGTTTAGTCAAATGAGACATATTTTAAAAGTTGACGAATAGTTATCGCAGAATTTAGTCAAAAAAGGCTAAAGATCAGTATTTGCATTTTGAATTTAGACGTTAGTCAAGAAACAAGCAAATATTTTTTTACGTTTTGACAAGTATCTAGCATGGAATTTGATCCGAAAAAGAGCAAAAAATGTTATTCAAATTTTTACATCTTGTTGAACATATGTTGGAAGGAGGTTAATATTTATACGTTGCGCTGTCGCACCAGGTTCCACCCGATTCTGTGCTACAGAAGAGAAGACGGTTAGTTATCCACACTGTACAAGGGAATAGATACCAAGGTGGATGCCGGAGGGGCATCTCCAAGATATTTCAAGTGAGATGTAGGAGGGCGACCTCGGCACCCTTAGTCGTGTAGCACCAGAGGTGGGCAACCACAGCACCCTTAGTCGTGTTGCACCCGAGGTGGGCAACCAGGCACCCTTAGTCGTGTAGCACCAGAGGTGGGCAACCACGGCACCCTTAGTCGTGCAGCACCAGAGGTGGGCAACCACGGCACCCTTAGTCGTGCAGCACCGTAGGTGGGTATTCACAGTCGTTCTCGATGTCTCCCAAAATCTGTCAATGTTTTTGTTATTTATTTGGTGGACCGAAGTTTCCTGTTATATTGCCCACCGTAGTGGAGTACAGTTTCATCAGAAGCTTGCGAAATAATGCAATCGGTCAAGTTATTTCCTTATGATCTTCTCTTGAGCAATGAAATGTACATTTGAAAAACTCATATAAATGATTATAGTCTCTTATCGCATATGTACAGGATGGTGTACTCATGGAAAATGCAAAAAGGCGTGAGAATCAATCCACTGCCGATAATGTCTGCGTTGTCAACAATCAAGTTGCTGTTTCTAATCGTCCCCGGACACAGTCTATGCTGATGCTGCATCAATCGTCCCCGGACATAGTCTATGCTGATGCTGCATCAATCGTCCCCGGACATAGTCTATGCTGATGCTGCATCAATCTTCCCCGGACATAGTCTATGCTGATGCTGCATCAATCGTCCCCGGACATAGTCTATGCTGATGCTGCATCAATCATCCCCGGACACAGTCTATGCTGATGCTGCATCAATCGTCTCCGGACATAGTCTATGATGACGCTGCGTCATTAATTGACTAAAGTCATTGCTAATCGTCTTCTACCATATTCAAAGTTGATGCTGCATCGTAAACTAACTGAAGCTATAACTTTATCGTCCCTTAACAGATGGAAAGTTGATGCTGCAGCGTAAACTAACTGAAGCCATAACTTTATCGTCCCTTAACAGGTGGAAAGTTGATGCTGCAGCGTAAACTAATTGAAGCCATAACTTTATCGTCCCTTAACAGATGGAAAGTTGATGCTGCAGCGTAAACTAACTAAAGCCATGACTTTATCGTCCTTTAACAGATGGAAAGTTGATGCTGCAGCGTAAACTAACTGAAGCCATAACTTTATCGTCCCTTAACAGATGGAAAGTTGATGCTGCAGCGTAAACTAACTGAAGCCATAACTTTATCGTCCCTTAACAGATGGAAAGTTGATGCTGCAGCGTAAACTAACTGAAGCCATAACTTTATCGTCCCTTAACAGATGGAAAGTTGATGCTGCAGCGTAAACTAACTGAAGCCATAACTTTATCGTCCCTTAACAGATGGAAAGTTGATGCTGCAGCGTAAACTAACTGAAGCCATAACTTTATCGTCCCTTAACAGATGGAAAGTTGATGCTGCAGCGTAAACTAACTGAAGCCATAACTTTATCGTCCCTTAACAGTTGGAAAGTTGATGCTGCAGCGTAAACTAACTGAAGCCATAACTTTATCGTCCCTTAACAGATGGAAAGTTGATGCTGCAGCGTTAACTAACTAAAGCCATAACTTTATCGTCCCTTAAAAGATGGAAAGTTGATGCTGCAGCGTAAACTAACTAAAGCCATAACTTTATCGTCCCTTAACAGATGGAAAGTTGATGCTGCAGCGTTACCCCAGGGGAATCAAAAATGCTGCGCAACGCGGAGCAAAAGCAGGAAATGTTTTGTCCAGGAAGTCAGCGGAAGATTTTCAAGTTTCTATCGTGGACGGGACCATCAGAGGTGAAGGTGAGCCCATGTTTTTTACCGTACAAACTGTAGTCTTTCTTCATTTAATTCCTCCCAAAATAATTCCATATTTAGGTTCCCAAACAGTATCGTTCCCGTTCCAATGTGTCCTTTGTTGGCTCCTCTTCATTTTTCCATAACCCTTATTGCTGCATTGTTTAATTACCTCCCAACTTGTGCCTTTTCATTACTTCATTACCTTCCAGTGCAATTGTGACAAATTCATCCCAATCAATGATCACATGCAATATCACAAGTGCTGTGCTTATTGAACATTAAAACTCTTTAAATATTGAATTGAAGAGGTTATTCATCACACGGTCCGGTGCCTTTGTAGAAGATGCGTACAACGGCTGCTTACATAGTGCGCTTAATTTCGCCCTCTTGGCAGTTATTTTTATTTTTGTATATTCCGAACATTTGTATATATATACATTTTGGTAGCTTTTAATATTAACAACTTGTTAGTGTATTGATAGTGTCATAAAGAACTTAGACCAAGGTTGACTGGTTGATCAAGTTATGGTTTTAGGTGCTAATAAATAACTACAATTTACGTAACGAGTAGCTCACTAAAGCTCTCGTCTGTATCTAATTTTGAAAACACTCATGTCGGCGATCCGCACAAAATGGTTTACTTTAATAAACTTCCTCTAAAAGCTAAAGGTTCTGTCACGTTGTAACACCATACTAGTAGGAGTACTTTTTCTCTCGATATTCATGCCACGCAGCAGGCGGATGCATTCAGCTATTGAGACATCATTAAATTCCGGAAAACCTGTAGCGAGGGGTAAGAATACTTCGACCTTAACTCCTTATGTATCGTAAGAGGAGATCTTTAGGAGGTAGGGTCATGTCTAAGATGACAAGACAAGAGGAAGGAGAATAGGTTCGCGCCTTCCCGAACCCTAATGTTAGGGTAGCTAAATGTCCGTGGTTACAGTACGAGTACAGCAAAGCGGAGAGTGATTGGCGAGATGTTTTTCAGAAGGATGTTTGATGTGTTGGCGTTGAGTGAGACAAAGTTGAGAGGTAGGGGGCGAACGAATATGAGTTTGGTGTCGAAGGGGAAGGAAGTCGAGCGTGGAAGAAGGTCGGGCACAGTTAGGTATGGTGTAGCTACAAAGTGATCGGTTGGTAATAGCGTTAAGGATAGGAAGGAAGCGCCTTCTTGAATGATATGGTGAAAATGGGGTTAAGGTTAAGATAGGAATAGAAAGTTATGCGTTTTTGAGTGATTTTAAACCAGGTAGCGAGGAGAGTGATAAGGAGTGGGAACATTTTAACATATGTCGGAGTTAATGAATAAAGAGCTTTGGAGGTAAATAGAACGTGGTGGTACTGGGGGACCCACATGAGAGAGTTGGAGATGTAGTGGCAGAGAATGAGGTAGTGAGGTATTGCATTCCAAGTTGAAGTGACAGTGGGGAAAATCTGACTGGGCTGTGCATAGAGAGGGAGCTGGTGGTAGGAAACAGCATGTTCAATAAGCGAGATATCTACAAGAAGGCTGCTGTGCGTATATTGAGAGGAGAGAGTGCTGGAATATCTGATCATCTACTTGTGGAGAAAAGACTGAGAGTGGAGCTGAGATAGGTGAACTAAATGAAGCCAGCAGAGCTGAGGAGTTCCAGCAGGCGTCCAATGAGGAATATGACAGAGTGAGAAGGCAAGACCAGAGCAATGTTGGTGAAGACTTTGAAAATGTGTGATGTGCACCGAGTATGCGACCGTAGAAGGGTTGGTAGTGGTGGAACAAAGGATGTTAAAATGGCTATGAAGCAGAAGAGAAAAACTTTTGAAGAAAGATTGCATGCGAAACCGTAAGTAGCAAATGACAACTATTGACTGAAGAGAAAACAGGTGAAGCATGTGGTGAGGAAAACAAAAAAGGGCGGTGATGATAGATGTGGTAGACGGTTGTGGGCTGAGACAAGATTACGTTATATCTTCCTGCCTATGCAACCACTACATGGATGGAGGGGTCAGGGAGGTGAACGCGAGTGTAATAGAACGAGGTTCAGAGTTGTTAGCAGCAAATGGGCAGAGTTGTAAATTAAGACAGTTGCTGCTTGCATATGATACGGCACTGGGGCGGATTCAGGAAAGAAATTGTCTAGCCAATTGTCGATGCAAGCGGAATCAGTTTCAGCCTAAATGGAGTTACTGGCAAAAATTCAGTGGTTCGAGGACCTGGACTCGCATGTGGAGAAAACAGAGGTTAAATGTAGAGTAATGGAAGGGTCAAAGAGTAGGATGTACTGAACAGTGTAATGAGCAGTAAAATGTTGGATGAGGAAGCAAAGATAGGGTTGTACGAGGGGTTGTAGTCCTGACTGCTATACGAGGCTAAGGCATGGAGGGCGAGAGCGAAAGAGAGAAAAATGTTATTCTCTTTGAGATTAAGTAATTGAGTGGTATGCAAGAGTAACACTGAGGGATAGGATCAATAATAATGTTGTTTTAATGAGAACGGAGATGGTGCGAAAGTTAGAAAGCAGAGTTGATGCTCGTGATCTAAGGTCATTCGGGCACACGGGGAGGATGGATGATAAGAGATTATTGAAATTAATGAAAAAAGTGAAGGTGTGAGAAAAAAGGCCTGTTGTAGGTAGATGAAGTTTGGGTGGATGGATAGAGTGAAGTCAGCTATGTGGAGGAGACATAACAGTATGGATATAGCGAGAGAGGGTGAAATGGCTAGGCGTGAGTGGACAATGGTTGTGAAGGAATGAGTTCTGACGCGGCCGTGGTGCGCTCCCTTACCGTCTCGTTGAGAAAAGGGATGGACGTTGGTGGGGATGGTCCAGCACTTTTATCGCACTTGGAGTACACTCGCGAGAGCGTCAGGCCCTGCTGCTAACTCTGCTCTTGGAGCGCACTACGACCCGAAGTGTGTGTTGCGGGATCCTGACTGTACCCTTTTGCGCTGAAGGGCTACGTTTTGGTACCTATGTTAGTGAGTGTCTGAGAGGAGTGAGAGGTGTGCCTTGCCGTCAGCCACCCACCTTTGAGTAATTTAGCCTTGCGTCTATCGGTTTCTGTAACGGGTGTATTCAACATTTTTTTCATGAATCTTCCATAAGTCAAGCTTAAATTTATTTACGCTGGTTTCCGTATTCTGGTAACCGAAAGAGAACTGGTTCAACGCTTTTCTGTTTCATTTTAGAGCAGTAAAATGTATTGCAGAAATATAACATCTTAAGATACTGAAAGAATTGCAGTGCGAAAATTCATCGGTCGACTAATCACATTCGTCGAGAAAAAAAAATCAAAATTCAAGTTGTGTTATATTCAGTAAACCAAATCAAAGTCATTAAACTAAAGCCGGTTAAAAATTATTAACATTTCAGATCAAAAATTCGTTGACGGTTTCTTCGAACCTACGTTGGACAGCTTCAGGAGGCCTGAATTCTACAGAAGGAAAATTGGATTTCGTAGTGGATCAATTCCTAAGTTGTTTTTGTTCTCTATTCGACCAATGAAAAGCCCTTACTGGACACAATCCTTTGCCCACATTAACAATCAAGAATGTCCCTTGCCTTGCACAGTGACCGAAAAGAGAAATGAAATTGCATCTGCGGATGCGATTCTCATTGAATTGTACTCATTGGAGAATCTTGCTTTGCTGAAGCAGGCAATCCCTAATAGAGATCCACGTCAGCCATGGATAGCTCATTCTACAGAATGCCCGGTGCCTTTTCATTTCCAGAACATACCATTAAAAAAACTGAATGGATTATTTAATAGGACGTCTTACTTCAGAAGAGACTCTGACATCGTATGGACTCATGGGTTCGTTGTATCCAGAGAAAACGCGAAGTACCTACCTTCATCGTGGCATTCGGAACCGACACCATTATCTTTTCAACCGAAACCTTTCTCGGAAAGAAAGATGGCCGTCGCTTTCATTTCAAATTGCAACGCTACAAGTGGTCGCCTTGCCTATATTGAAGAATTATCCAAGTATATCACGGTTGATATTTATGGGAAATGTGGAAAGTTTGCATGCGGTGAAGCAAGGATAATGAAAAGCCGGATGAAAGTAGAAACTGACGAATGCATCCGCGATGCTGCAAAAAACTACCTCTTCTACTTGAGCTTTGAGAACACATTTGCGAAGGACTATGCCACCGAAAAAATCTATAATAGCATATATTACCCCATGGTACCTGTTGTTTTAGGTGCAGCAGATTACACAAAACTGATACCCCCAAACTCCTACGTGAATGCGCTTCATTTCACTCCTAAAGATCTAGCAGATCATTTGATGGAACTGGCAAAAAACGAAGAAAAATACAATGCTAAACTAGTCTGGAGAGAACACTACGTTGCTTCAACTGTCACCAACCGAAGAGTCTATTGTCAACTCTGTACTAAGCTGTACGATCCAGATTTTTATATACACAATGTCTATGAAGATTTCTATGATTGGTTTGTTATCAAAGCGCAAGCAAACAGGAAATACGTAGTCGGGAGAAACATGACCACTTTTAAGGAAACATCCGTCTGACTACTGATTGTCAAACTGGTTGATTGTATCTATGAATCCTCTGCTCCACCTTTGGCTTATAACCACATATTCTTTCTCCGACCACCTACGAAGTAAGACCACTTAACACAGTACAAATTTTCTAATCGCAGCCATGTCACTGTATTCGAATAATGTGCACGAATCTCTGTGACTTAAGTTCGTCATCACAATACGCTAATGTCATCATGCCTAGTTGTATGTCTGTTAGTCTGTGTGTTCGTAAGTCCCAGATAAGCTACTTGGTCTTTGGACCGATTGCGTTGAGCCTAAGTAGGTGTTTTGAGACACACTCGTCGAGAAGAAGATAGTATTTTCCTGGCCGATGATATCACCGCTACCACGTTACACGACATTTTCTGTTTGATTCGTTGCACGGCTTAGGGTAACTGTACATAACAGCTCATTTAAAGGAAATAGAAGAACTTATTTTAACTTGAAATACTCTGATAGACATCAAGGAACTAACTTTTAAGGGACTCATGATACGTTCTCTAAGCCTCCCTTTATTCAGTGAGTTCCATGTATAAATAT
>SDVV010030536.1:0-11665 GCA_016164225.1 Gammarus roeselii
AATATAATTATGTATATATATAATTGAGCTCAAAACATAACATTAGAACATCAGCAAGTCATGGAGATGTTACGTTTTCCCGAATATCGTCTAAGGTTTTCTATCATAACTGTAATTATAACATTGCTGATTATTTTCTATTTAATCGATCAACAAATTGGTTCATACATATAAAAGCAAATCACGTGTGATGTGACATTCGGTCATAATATGACAGCATATACATCAAATGAAAAGAAAACCATGGCGACTATCGTAGATATAAATAATACAATCGCTGAAAATAAATTTTACCTAATTGAAACTGTGCCACGTGGAAATCGAACAGCGAACGACATAGAAATGATACCAAGGTTGAAAATTTCATCATGAACGTGTCCGGGAATCAACATTCGTGCAAGAAAAACATGTGTGGGGTTTTAACCTTTAATACTGCATGTAAATTCCTATGTAACTGATAGATTTATTATCAATAAAAAAATATCTTATAAATTTTTGTTATCCATATCCCAAAACACTCAGAGGACTAGCATTGAAAATGCATACATGCAACATGACATGCAATGAACTTACAATACAGTAGGCCTAGCATTGAAATGCGGATACCAAAGGTAACCTATATGTAAACGTTCTATTTATATAACCTATTAACATAGAAAACCTATTAACATATCTAACCTATTAACACACCTAATTAATAATCCGAAAGCTGCCAGTCCGTCTGGCTTCTAAAACCACTTCCGGTCGCGCCCTTTCGCGCCGCTGAAATGTTATGTGCAAACTCCCGTAGATCAGATAATATCAGCGTTGCCGGGCTATAATATCTACCGCTAATTGAACAACTACATAATTAGATTTGTCGTGCAGCTCATTAAATGGAATATTGTGGTAATAGCTGCACCAGTCGATAACTTTCAAACAACGGTCTGGACTGCTCCATTCAGTCAAAAATTTCAGCCTATTACAACAATGTGTCACGGATTTATTGAGTAAACTAACTCCCACAAACGGCATTTGCACTCGAAGTCAGACTTTGGTATTCTAACAGAAGAGACTCCGGTAATATTATTTACCGTGATTATACTATCCATATATTAATATAAGACAGTTCTTGAACACAATTGTAATAGGTTGTGCTGAATACTAGTATCTATCAAAGAAAATAAGTAACAGGGCCGGTCAAGCATTCGCTTAATTTGAATGTACTGTATAGAGAGAAAGCTAGAAAGATTGTCTGTTTCTCCTTCCAAATCATGAATCATAGATCGTTTTTTCCTTCCCTATTTCGCTGAGATTATTGTATACTCGTATCTTCATTTAATATTTTCAATATCTTATGACGACTATTTGTAAGGTGTTAATCGGTACTCATCTTTAGACATTTAAATCACATCTCCCTAAGATCAAATTACCCCACACATCGACACACGCAGCGGAATTTCTGTTCAATAAGAAATTGGAAGAAGCTTCACTAAAAATTTCGATCGGTAACTAAATTAAACTAAAAATTAATTGTTTTTTCTCAATTACTTTACGGATATTATTATGGACCATGATTGTGAAGGACATACAAAGAAGAGATTCTTATGGTCAGGAATGATTTTAATTAAATATCACCATCAAACCAGATTTCAAATTCTTACCATATCTGCAGCTCAATACAGAATTCTTCAAAATATTTCTAAGGCAGTCGTTTTTTATGTCTCTTTGATTGATGCCCAGAGAAGCAACTTTTCTTTTTGTGCCCTTCAATTTTGTTAAGCTTTCCAGTTTTGTTTCAGTGCTTGTCTAACTGTTGCTGTGGTAAACTATCATGCGCAGACCAAAAGAGACTCGATGAGACCTGGCAGCCCGCCCACCGCCACACTCGAAGAAGACCAGGTCAGACCTTAAGCATCGCCTAAACCTATCATTAATAATATTAAAATACAACCGAGCCTTTGTTCGATCATCTGTAACAATTTGTGTTGGTAATGAACAAGTTACATCGCCTAAACCTGTCATTATAATAACAATATTTACACAGACTTGCGCACCTATTATTTTGATATAATAATGACGCTGTCAATGACCATACAACGGTGCGCTATGATGGTCTTGATGGAACGTGTGCTGACTCAGTTGTCTGGAATACTGCCTTAAAGGTTCCCTGCAGTGATACCTTTTCTGTGACAGAATCTTGAATGTTTTCAGTACAATTTAGATTGAATAATATTGGAAGAGAAGTCGAATAAGTGGGCGAAACCTTGAATATTCCTTTCTACGCTCAGCACACCTCATCCTACGACTTTCCTCTCACATCTCAGCAACGCCCACAAGTGTGTTGTACACTGATATTTGTCTGATGGAAGTCTCTTCGTGTTCTCTCAATTTCAATGAAACGTTTATTATTAGCGAGAAATGGACTCAGTTTCTTGATGAGTAATCCAGTATTACTTGAAGTTGTTCCGGCATCCAGAGCGTGCATGGCGGAAGTCTCAAATATTTGTTCCCACCAAGATGTTTCCCAAAAGAATTCATCATTCTTGGGAATATGAGGAACAATCTCTACAGACCACTGCAATTGACATGTTTAGGTCCACTAGCAGGGCTATTAAAGCAAAGCTCTTGCTGATCGGCCAACAGTATAAAGAGTTTCCATTGGCCTTAAAGGTCGGCACATTGTATTGGCCTTAAAGGTCAGTACAATGTATTGGCCTTTTAAGTCGGTACATTGTATTGGCCTTAAAGGTCTGTACATTGTATTGGCCTTGAAAGTCGGTGCATTGTATTAGCTTTAAAGGTCGCACATTGTATTGGTCATTTAGGTCGGTACATTGGATTGGCCTTAAAAGTCGGTACATTGAATTGGCCTTTAGGGTCGGTACATTGTATTGGCCTTTAGGGTCGGTACATTGTATTGGCCTCGAAGGTCGGTACATTGTATTGGCCTTTTAGGTCGGTACATTGTTTTGGCTAGGTCGGTACAGTGTATTGGTCTTAAAGATCGGTATATTGGATGACACTTCACTGATGTGCGCTGGACAGTTTGTCCGCACATTAATAGCCTTAAAATATACAATCTTTATCATGGAAGTAATTCTTTGGTGTTGATTCAAATCATTGATGTAACCCCATATTCCAGTAAAATGCCAGATTCCAGGGACCATTAGTATGGATTATTGTTGGGGCAGTCATTCGTACATTTAATACGATACTTGGAAAAGTTCCCTTTAGTTTCCTCTTTCGATGGAAGTGATCTCACTTTCATGCCCTTCACTTGCGGGTATACTTGCTCCTCCTAACACGTTTACGGGAAAAGGTGCTCATTCTGCTGCTAATTTGTGTTTTCTATAAGTTTCCTATACAAACAATCCATATACACCTGTTCAATTCATATTTTCTTAGATGATCATATAAATACAACAACCATTGCTGATATTCTATGAAATTATTCCTATTAATAAGCGATTTGAAGAAGAATAACCAAGCCGTCTCATTTTTAGAATCCGATCGTCAATCTTGTTGTCTCTGAACACTCGTTCGAGAACAAAAAACACACTTGATTGAAAAAAAACAAGAGCCTGTTTCATATCCGAATGGACGTGATTTCACTTATAGGAAATGGGGTAGTTTTCACTAAAATGATGAATATGAAAGTGATCTCACTTATGTATTTGCTTCGTGTTACAACCCCTGCAAATGACTCGGAGAGTTAATAATTTATGCATGACGGGCAAATAAGTGTAGGAAAATATGGATTTTTCGAGATTTTAAACTGTATCGGTGATGAACAAATTAAAACATTTAGTGAACACGAGAATTTCCTCCCTGTCACGCCACTTCCATGCTGATCTACTCCGATCTCAATCACTTAATTTTGCACTGACTAAAACAACTGTAGATGAGTTGACCTCTAATGTTGGACCATTTAAATTTTTGATGAAGTATTATCGCTATCCTCATCATCAACGTTTTTTTGTATATATGCTTAATTTCTTAGATAGCTGCTTTTAAATGTGAACAACTTCAGTGTATTTTGAGTATTATTTCTATCCTGTAGATTGTAGTGACCCCTGTAGCTGACCATTGCATGAATCCTGTCATCTTACAGTGACGATAGTACCTCCTGTCTGAGTGTGCACTAGGTACAAGTGCGTCAACGCTCAGTGGCCATCGTAAATAGCCCAAGTGTGCACTAGGTACAAGTGTGTCAACGCACAGTGGTCATCGTAAATAGCCCAAGTGTGCACTAGGTACAAGTGTGTCAACGCCCAGTGGCCATCGTAAATAGCCCAAGTGTGCACTAGGTACAAGTGTGTCAACGCACAGTGGTCATCGTAATTAGCCCGAGTGTGCACTAGGTGCAGGTGCGTCAGCGATCAGTGCCTGAGTGCGCACCAGTTACCCCGATTAAGCATTCACAGAATTCTTGAATTATAACTTCCGCTTTATATATTAACTTGGTGACACAAATCAATACAAAACTAGAATATTTATTAGAAACGTTTTAATTCAATGTTTACTGAAGACTAAACATTTATTATTTTTTTTTCCTTACGAAGTGCGTCAGCTAATGAACAATAATTCACCTTTGACAAATAATGTGCGAATCTTTTCCGACGCATATTGCCAGGGAATCATCCCTGTAAAAGTTTCTCATTAAGTTTGAATGTATAGTGAAAAAGTTACGTTCGCAGTTTCAGTGTACATGAAATTGTTTTTTCTTTCTATTTGACTGCTGCACATTCCGTAGATACTGTTCACATTAATAATGGATTCTACACACAAATTTTGATTCCATACACTCTCCATGAAATAGATATAATCTTGTCACGTAAAATTTTATTATATAATTCATGAATGGAAAGTTGTTTGATTTCTTCTTGTTCGATCTCAATTGTTAAATACAATGTTATCAAACACATCTTTATTTGTCATGAAACTGAACAAGGTAGACTTGTTGGTTCCGAAGTTTTCAGTATCGACTGATCCTTCTAATTAATGTTTGTGATAGTGTATTGATTTTGCCATATAATTGAAAATCCTGTGTGCGGAATTGAAACCAGTAAATAGCGGTCTATTTACACCCTGTAGATTCCACCCACACACACACACAAATATATCTAATCTAAAATTGTTTATATGTATGTAAATATTTTTTGTGTTGTTTACTACAATGTTTGTACTCTGTTTGATGTTGTACAGAAAGTTATCCACCTGGATGCATCCCTCATAGTTCTTAGGTCATTTCGTGCCATTGCATTTAACTTTAATGAAATATCAAAATCATGTCTCGGTAACTTCAATAATTCACGTGGACGTGTGAAATAAAGTGTTATTCCTATTGTTGTATGACGTAGATTTCGTTTTCGATGTTTCGTGCTGCCGTAATTAAATAACTGAATTTCTTTATTGAATAAAATGCATGATTCGTTTCACCGGCGTTGAAATGGTATTATAGGCTATTGAATACTACCAATTGAACGTACAAATTGAACTTGTATCATAAACGCGGTTTCAGTACCTGTACTATTATGTTACAGTACCTGTAAAATCCTCTTAAGGCAAGCAAACTTTCCAAACCAAACTGTTTGGCTCTAATTGGGATAACAATTTAATGTACCACGTAATTATATTTTTTATCGGAACTTGAGATAAACTTCTTCGAAATTCTCCGGTTAAAATATTAGCTGTCACAGTTTGCGATGGAGCTCGCGTGTCGGCTCTGGGCTTCCTAGTAATCAACTTTGAAGCTTCAACAAAAGGCAAGATGAGCAAGGAACTATTTAACTAAGTCTGATTCGTTATTAGTACCTAGAACTGTTTCAACTACTTATGACAATTTAACGGAAACCATGTCAACCGCTTAAACAAAAAAGTGACGAAACACTGTTGTCACTCATAGTATCTGCATTTGGATGTACTCTGCATGGGACAGAGTCCATTTATTTATAGACAAGCCTCGATTTTTCCCAATTTTAGTATTTTCAGTCGTGGAAGACCGACTCGGAGATTTTGTAACACGACTGATCACAGGAACCACATTATACTTCGTTCTCCATATTCTACCAATGCTTCTTGTACAACTTCGTACTCCTGTTATAGATGTTATTTATACAAGTTTCTACTCCTAATGTTGACACTTTTAAAACACGGCAACCCTGGGGTCTCATTTTGCTCCACCTTGGCCCCATACACATCACAGGATTTGGCCCAACAAAGAAACATCACAGGAAACGGAAGGCGAGACCGCAGTGATGGCTATTGTTTCACCTCGTCATCCAAGACGTCTAACGAGAGGCAGGCGACGTCTAGTGCTAAGAGTCGTAACTCTAAGAATACTCCCTCCTCCGCCAGCAGTCGGGCTAAGAGTTGTTACCGGAAGAGCTTTCGCCGTAAACCGCCCGTTCAGAAGCCTACGATTTTCTACTCCGAAGTCATATCCCAATTGGAAAGGGTAAAAGTTCATTGAACAAAATTGTGACCAATTTCTCTGCTTTTGTTCGTGCATTGGCTCCGAGATGAAAGATCCTTATATTTATGCAAATATTTTTTCATATTAATTGAAGTAACTAAAATATTTTTACTTTTCGAAACAAAATAACCATTTCAGAATTGTTCGCTCGGTCAAGAACACGAAGTAACGGTCTAAACAGTAATCTTTATTCAATTGGGTGATCGACCTGTGAAAATATTTATACAGGTTAAATTTATACGATTTCAGTTGGTTATTCCCTTTCTCGTTAATCCGGAGCCAAAGCATTAGGAATGGTTTGGTCACACGTTTCCTTCTTTTGAATTTCTATAACTCTATACCTGTACATATATCACTATAACTCTATACGTATATATCTTCTCTGGTCATGGTTTTTACTAACTCACGGTTTTCTCACTAATACAACCTATCAGCTGTGAATAAATATTGAAAATTTCCCATAAAATTTGCCTACATTTAATTGGTCTTTGTGGTACAATAATTAATGTTTACGTCCTACTATAAACCGCATTAACAATTGTACCGGTAATTGAATCTACTGTGTTTATTCGAGAAGCGTTATTTTTCTTCTCCTCGTGCTCTCGGCTTAATCCAAAAAATATATAATGGCAATAATCAAGTAGCTTCCAACAATTGGAACATTACGGAAGCCAGACACAGTTTCTTTAGCGTGTTCTATTCCTCAAAAGTTGTTTGTGAAGCCCCTGATGATAAAATTTTAGAATAAATTCTTACACATTCCAAATATCAGAGATCAAATTCTCAAAAAAAACTCATTCATTTCCCTCCCGGTTAAAATACTGTGTTCATTCTTTTCTAACCCGCGTCCCTGTAAACAGCTAATGTTCCGACCGTGTATTGTGATTAAGTTGAAAACCTAATACAAATTTGAATCCACATTGAAATTTAAAATAGAAAGTTAGGCGATGGTAAAAATAGTTTCAAAATGTTTCAATTTCTAAACCTATTCGATTTCAGCGTCGAGTTTTGACGAAAGTTTAAAGTGACCCAAATAAGTGGAAGGTGCAGTGTTCTGTTGTATGAACTTATATCACTACAGGGCCCCCAAAAATAACGATTACCATACCCTAAATCTGTTTTTCTTGCACTTTTCAGAAAGCTGTCTAATTTGTTCCAGAAGAGATAAAGACGCAAAAAAAACAGCTAACAAGTGACAAAATAGTCACTTGATAGCTGTTTTTTTGCGACCATTGTACTATTTCTGAAAATGTAGCACTTATAGTATAAATGAGCAGACTTATGAACAAACACAATTATGACAAAACTTGAGGCACACCCTCACTCATCCCCTGCTAGAACCATACTGGCGGTGTAACGAAACTTGAACAACGCACCCTAAAGAAGGCAACAAAACTTACCCGACGTCTTTATCTCTTCTGGAACAAATTTGACAGCTTTCTGAAAAGTACTGGAAATACAGGTTTAGAGTATGGTGATCGGATTTTTTTGAGGGACCTGTATGTTATTTTGCATGCTGGCTGCTCTCGTTCTTTGCTTGATGTTGCTTCTGTTTGTATACGCACCTATATCTATGTTAATGGCTGTTGCATCTTTGTTTATTATTTCTAACTTTTTATAAGTGGGTGTATTTGAGACGAATGAATCTACTGTAGCACGTTTGGGGTTTTCTGCAGCAACTGGTGTCCAATTGGTTATGAATATATTTGTTATTTTCTCTAGACATCAACACAGCAATATCATATTTTATTTAGCAGTTCTTTAGGAAATTTGAGGGTAATTTATATTCTTGTATTTTATTTACACCTAAAAATGTTCATGTGAAAATGTTTTGACTTGCAAACAAACTCGTATACAATGCAATGAGCTGAGACGGACATGGTGATATTTCGATTTAAATGAATAAATATTAATTCAAAACTAAGTATCTCTACGTTTTAAATGGATGTGTAGAATAATTCTTGTTTCAGATATGCTAAGGATTTGGTAAATGGTTTCAGAGTGTACTCCAGTCAATAATAAACTAAAAAATAGCGTTGAAAATCTTATATCTCTCCTATGAAGGAAACTCGATGGTGTGAACTTTTGTTGCCCCGAAGCCTGCAAAATCTCGTCTTCGGTCAAATTTGACTTCGTAAGATGCGAATGCAATAGTGGATGGTTTTCCAAGAATTTCAAGACGTCATAGAATCATTATAAAGAAATACACGAATTGAACTGAGGTATGTCTTATTCAAATTGTTTGACTAAAAACATCGTAAATGAATCTACCAATTATAACATGATTGCAAGGTTCATCAACCATCTGTGAGCAGATGCACGGTTCATCAACCATCTGTGAGCATATCCTTTTCAATCGTTCAAAGTAAACTGGTTCTGAACAATAGTCGCTCTCGCCTCCGCTCCGTGGCAGCGTCACTTCAGTCTAACTGCTGCCAATATACTGATCTTAAAGCAATAACCCCAATTACGTGTAATAGAGAATGGCATCCAGTTGATGACTCATAAGGCCATGAATTGTTGTCGCGTCGGTATTCGACAACAGGGAACGAGCACCAGGCCGTGAATTGTTGTCACGTCGGTATTCGACCATAGGGAACAAGCACCAGGCCATGAACTGTTGTCACGTCGGTATTCGACCATAAGGAACGAGCCTCAGTGTGATTCCCCAATACGTTACGGAATGGAAAATGGAATCTTACCGTATTTTAAAACTGTACAACTTCCTCTATGATGAATAAAATCTTATCGTGTAAGATATTTTTTGCTATATGTAGGAAATACGATAGAACTGACCTATTCACACACTCGGAAAAATAATCTACATAGTATTTATTCATCTCTACGGTGAACAAATAGACAGGCAGAAATACATTATTTGACATTTTCGATACATAAAGGCTTGATGAGCTTTCTTGACCAATATTACGAACTTTTTACTGACGAACTTCCAACTAATGTTGCTTTTTTACATATACAACCGACTTCCCTCCGGCATTTAGGCTTTTATTTACTAATGATGCTTGATGTCTCCATGACCTTGTCTTTATACGCATATCATCGCGTGACTTAACCTGAACTGTCGTGTCTTTTGATCTTACCTAGGCCTGGCTGAAAAAAAAATCCATTGCATGATTTAATTGATACTTTTTTCTAACCACTTACTCGGGTATTATAAATAAACAAACTGGTGATAATATGTACCTATATTTCTTGTGATTTAATTTTTCAACACAGTTTCAACAGTTTCAAAACGATATGAGGAATAAACACAGTTTCAACAGTTTCAAAACGATTTGAGGAATAAGATACAAACTACTTTGTTAGGAGGTAGTTCACCTCCTAACGAAGTAGTTTGAATTTTATTCCTCATATCGTTCCATAACCCTGTCAAACATTATATTTGTTCGTCTCATTTTCGAGTTCATTCACTTCAAAGATACGGCACCAAGAGTGAAGATCTTCAAATCCAGTAGATAAACAAAATCCAAAACCATCGTTGCCATTTTGGACTTTGATAGTATAATTTTACTTCTTAGTCAATCTAACTATTGAACGACCAAATGGACCCTTTCGAATATTATTCTGTCCCGCCGGACGATTTTACCAACCTTATATCAGATGGTGAGTTAACCATCTGAGCTGCCAGATATTATACAGTTGCTGAAATTACGTTTGAAGAAGAGATTTCTCTTGTGAACATTTGTCCAACTGTGCATCAAGCCTCTTTAGCGCTCGTTAAAAAAGCAGCGTCAATTCCGATTTCTTTATGAAATCCTAGTATTGCTTTGAAATAACGAGAGCATCTGCAATTGAGGTAAACTTTCGTGATATTGAAACATATCATATTGCATCGTCTCAAACTTCTCTCTCGAAAAACCTATAAATCGCTGAATGACTCTCCAACTATATACTAATTCGTTTTGACGAGATTTTCGCTTTGAATGTGACGACTGTTGGGTGAATCTAACACAGGATAGGTATTATAGATGAAGGGTACCCTGGACGCAGTGATCAATGAAGCAGCTGTCACGTGGACTTGCAACACGTGGCCTCCAGTGACAACCAGTGCTAAACGGCAGTTTTTTCATTATGCGTGATCTAACGGCTTTTCTCCCAGTTTCAATGTTATTCTAAATAAATGAATAATAATGAAATTCGACATGATAATCTTAAAATCCGTTAACATAAATAAAGTATATAGCAAAACTGTTTCAAAATTTCTTGTAACCCTCAATTGTGTCTTAGGGAGGGCTTCTTGAGCACATTTTCTCAGACAACACATAACCAATTCTTAGCTCTATTTTTTAGGAAACTGTTCAGTAAACGTTACTGGACTAGATGTATTGTATTAAATATCATGAGTAAAACCCGGTGACTGGGATATGTTTGTTCTCAGCCCCTTGTGCCGGGCCTTGACCTGTTGGTCTGCGCTGTCAGTATCCCATCATCCTCCATGCATTTTCAATTCATCCCGTCACTCATCTTATTCTTATCTTATTCTTATTCTTATTCTTATTCTGATTGTAACTGCACTTCGACATATACTTCAGCATCTCATCCTCTCACTTTACCAATTTGTTGTTAATCTCATATCTATCTACGTCGTTAATGTCTCTACATCGTTAATGCCTCTACATCGTTAATGTTGCTACATCGTCTAACATTGTCTACATCGTTAATGTCTCTACATCGTTAATGTCCATCTCTATCTACATCGCGATGCAACATCTCCAAATCTTTGTCCTTACATTAATAATGGGGCAGCGGTTAAGTTATCTTAGAATAGTTTATGTGGTCGCAGGTTTATCTAGTTATTTTTCTACTCTCATAGTACAAACAAATTTCCCATTCCCTCCTTTTGTAATGGTTACGTATTTTTATTCATAAGAGTTTTCATATATTTTTAAAGTCGCTCATATATCACTGTTTTCTCAATAGTTCTCGCACAGTTTCTTTAATTTTTTTTCTAATCTGGCTCTTACTTAGTATCTTCCTTCAACCTCTTTCGCCAAACGCTTACTTGCCCCCATCTCAGTATCCCCAGCGCGGGAGAGAGTGGGGCTCGAATCTTGAGCTTTCTCCATTTCTTTATCCTTATTTTGTACAAGTCTTTCCATCCCCATCTCGGTCACCATCGTGACAATCAGTGAGGCTTGTTCCCTATTCCCCATGCCCTACACCATGAATGGTATCTTCTCTCACTCT
>SDVV010030537.1:0-11665 GCA_016164225.1 Gammarus roeselii
CTTCACCCCGTCCATGCCTCTCGTCAAAGAACCTATGTTCTTCACCCCGTCCATGCCTCTCGTCAAAGAACCTATGTTCTTCACCCCGTCCATGCCTCTCGTCAAAGAACCTATGTTCTTCACCCCGTCCATGCCTCTCGTCAAAGAACCTATGTTTTTTAAGAATTATGACGAATGTCTATCATTCTTCCTTATTTGAATTGTGCATATTATTTTATCAAAAATTCGCCCTTTAGATGCGTTTGAGATGTCACAGAGCCTGGACCAGCTGCTGCTGAGGTAAAATATTGTTTCATAGCCGCGATACAGCAAAAATAACCTGAGACAGCTTTCACCAGCTGTCCGTGGGTCAGCGTGGGACAGAGCGTGCTCCAGCGACCCGTAAGCCAGCTGGTGATATCGAATGCACATACTCCGTCTTATTGCCTCATTCGTGATACTAGTTTCGGTCGTTTGGTAAATGAATTTTCCGATTCTCAAAAAAGCCCCGTTGTTTATTGCTCTGTATCCGCGATACAACATATCATGCGTCAGAACTCAAGTCTTTATTTCATCAGCCTGCTTATTTTAAGCTATCACATCACTAATAGAGTGTGACGGACGGATAGACCACTATCTTATAGTGAAGAGCGTGACAGACAGTCGGACAGACGACAGATGTTCTCTCGGTGTTTAACAGCATATGATGATGTATAGGATAGGTATAGGGTCTGTGGCCAACACAAAGCACTTGTCATGTTTGACATTAAACCATCATTTTGCACTAATGACATTATCGTTTTATTGAGGTCGGTGGGCTGTCGCAACTAAATCTATTTTGTTATGAGGAAAATTCACATCGTGAAAGGTAAAAAAAATACATTGTAAATTGTAATAGTGTTAGATATAAATAATATACGAACAATCATTTCTGGATTTAAACAACCATATCGAAAGGATATGGTCCGCAAACAAACTGCTTACGTAGCTTTGTCAATGGTCTTCATGGTACACAGCCCGTCGTGTTCCCGGTGGTCACAGCGACTCAGTGAACCCATTCGGTATGTTTAAATGGTGTTTTAGAAGCTGTTTATGCTGGTTGTTAGAAGCTGTTTATGCTGCTTGTTAGAAGCTGTTTATGCTGGCTGTTAGAGGCTGTTAGAAGCTGTTTATGCTGGCTGTTAGAAGCTGTTTATGCTGGTCGTTAGAAGCTGTTTATGCTGGCTGTTAGAAGCTGTTTATGCTGGGTGCCAGAAGCTGTTTATGCTGGCTGTTAGAAGCTATTTATGCTGATTGTTAGAAGCTGTTTATGCTGGCTGTTAGAAGCTGCTTATGCTGGCTGTTAGAAGCTGTTTATGCTGGCTGTTGGAAGCTGTTTATGCTGGCTGTTGGAAGCTGTTTATGCTGGTTGTTAGAAGCTGTTTATGCTGGTTGTTAGAAGCTGTTTATGCTGTCTGTTGGAAGCTGTTTATGCTGGCTGTTGGAAGCTGTTTATGCTGGTTGTTAGAAGCTGTTTATGCTGGCTGTTAGAAGCTGTTTATGCTGGCTGCTAGAAGCTGTTTATGCTGGCTGTTAGAAGCTGTTTATGCTGGCTGTTAGAAGCTATTTATGCTGGTTGTTAGAAGCTGTTTATGCTGGCTGTTAGAAGCTGTTTATGCTGGCTGTTAAAAGCTGTTTATGCTGGCTGTTAGAAGCTGTTTATGCTGGCTGTTAGAAGCTCTTTATGCTGGCTGTTAGAAGCTGTTTATGCTGGCTGTTAGAAGCTGTTTATGCTGGCTGCTAGAAGCTGTTTATGCTGGCTGTTAGAAACTATTTATGCTGGTTGTTAGAAGCTGTTTATGCAGGTTGTTAGAAGCTGTTTATTCTGGCTGTTAGAAGCTGTTTATGCTGGCTGTTGGAAGCTCTTTATGCTGGCTGTTAGAAGCTGTTTATGCTGGCTGTTAGAAGCTGTTCATGCTGGCTGTTACGAAGTCGAATGCCCACTTTAATGTGGTATCCAGCATTACTTTATATCATCATGGAAACCTGTTATAATAGCAATGAATGATGTTTAATTGAAGGAAATTTTATTGAGAATGAGTGCTGTCAAATTATATGTTGAAGCAATGTGCAAATATTAAATGCTCGAATAGAAGTACATAATCTATTGTTACCTCACACAATTTAGCTAGGCATTTACAATGCATTTCGAAAGCTTCTGATAAGTCCATGTTTTAAGAAGCATTCAAGAGATCATTGGTAGCCTAATAATATTTGAAAGGGGCACCCAATTTGCGGTAGACAATAGTAAGTATGCTTTGTACAAAATTGTGGGTTATTACCTCCTTATCAGTTTGTTAAGCAGAGGCGAGAGATTAGCTTCAGATGTCTGTTGCGTTATTTGGCTCAGATGAAGTCACTTCGGTTTCATCTGTTGCAGCGATATCGTGATCTTGTTGAACAAAGCCCAGTTTTATCATGAACTCCTGTTGAACAAAGTTCAGTTTTATCATGGACTCCTGTTGAACAAAGCTTAGCTTTATCATGAACTACTGTTGAACAAAGCTTAGTTTTATCATGGACTCCTGTTGAACAATGCTTAGTCACATCATGAACTACTGTTGAACAAAGCTTAGTTTTATCATGGACTCCTGTTGAACAAAGCTTAGTCACATCATGGACTCCTGTTGAACAAAGCTTAGTTTTATCATGGACTCCTGTTGAACAATGCTTAGTCACATCATGAACTACTGTTGAACAAAGCTTAGTTTTATCATGGACTCCTGTTGAACAAAGCTTAGTCACATCATGGACTCCTGTTGAACAAAGCTTAGTTTTATCATGGACTCCTGTTGAACAAAGCTTAATCACATCATGGACTCCTGTTGAACAAAGCTTAGTTTTATCATGGACTCCTGTTGGACAAAACTTAGTCACATCCTGGACTCCTGTTGAACAAAGCTTAGTTTTATCATGGACTCCTGTTGAACAAAGCTTAGTCACATCATGGACTCCTGTTGAACAAAGCTTAGTTTTATAATGGACTCCTGTTGAACAAGGCTTAGTTTCATCATGGACTACTGTTGAACAAAGTTCAGTTATATCATGGACTCCTGTAAGACAACGCTTAGTTTTATCGTGGACTCCTGTTGAACAGAGCTTAGTTTTATCATGGAGATAACAGTTTTATTGCGTAAACTGTTTATTTGAGAAGATCCTATATTCTTTATTAACAATCAAAGAAAACGGACGGAGTGTAATTTCGACAAACGAACATTTTGGCCACAGCTAAAAACATTTATGATTGTAATAACATTTATTTGGCAAAACGAACTTTGACGTTACAACAACTTTTTTTTCCAACACGACAAAACTTATCGACCAAGTCTCAACAAATTCATGTTGTCATAACAACAATCTTAAATGGGCGATGTTCACACAGTAAAAATTATAATTGATTCGAACAAAAGTTGTTTGTCAAAAAGGGTATTATTGTCGCAACAAACAATTTTTTCCCAATTATTTCATCTTCCTGTTTTTAGGGGAATCCCTTCTCGGAGGATGGCATGCAGCCACCACACTTAAAACTGTAAGCTCTTAGAGCGGCACTAGTGGCAAACTAGTGATACTAAGGAGGATACTCCTTCAGTGGCATAGACAGCTTGAGCGATGAACGCCAGCGGACCATCAATAACTCCATGTGTTAGCACTACAATTGACACCACAAGATGGTGAGCAACGATCAATAATAGTGTCAGCACTACAAGTAGCTGAGCAACGGAAAGTGAAGTACAGTAGTGGTAAGAATGATGCGTTGCGCCAGCGTCTATGGCAGTGTCACGTGCAGCTGCAGAGTTACATTGAAACATTGTTCCCGACAGCGCTATTCTGACTAGTTTATAGAGGATACCACGTGGCACTGCCAGCATTATTTGAATAGGATTTTTTTTCGGTAATAATCAATAAAGTTGAATTTTATGGCGTCGAAAAGGAGTGAAATCTCAGCAAGGACACCCTTTGATGTCGTGTCCGTGCTGAGCACGCACGCCTCAGCACGCCCTCCCTTTGATGTTGTGCACCCCTCATCACGCCCTCCCTTTGATGTCGTACACCCCTCTTCACGCCCTCGCTTTGATGTTGTGCACCCCTCTTCACGCCCTACCTTTGATGTTGTGCACCCCTCATCACGCCCTCCCTAGGATGTTGTGCTTGTTTCAGCATTCGTTTTTTAATGTTGGCGCACGTCTCCGCACGCCCTCCCTTTGATGTTGTGCACCCCTCATCACGCCCTCCCTAGGATGTTGTGCTTGTTTCAGCATTCGTTTTTTTAATGTTGGCGCACGTCTCCGCACGCCCTCCCTTTGATGTTGTGCGCGCCTCAGGACGCCCTCCCTAGGATGTTGTGCTTGTCTCAGCATTCGTTTTTTTAATGTTGGCGCACGTCTCCGCACGCCCTCCCTTTGATGTTGTGCACCCCTCATCACGCCCTCCCTAGGATGTTGTGCTTGTTTCAGCATTCGTTTTTTTAATGTTGGCGCACGTCTCCGCACGCCCTCCCTTTGATGTTGTGCGCGCCTCAGGACGCCCTCCCTAGGATGTTGTGCTTGTCTCAGCATTCGTTTTTTTAATGTTGGCGCACGTCTCCGCACGCCCTCCCTTTGATGTTGTGCACCCCTCATCACGCCCTCCCTAGGATGTTGTGCTTGTTTCAGCATTCGTTTTTTTAATGTTGGCGCACGTCTCCGCACGCCCTCCCTTTGATGTTGTGCGCGCCTCAGGACGCCCTCCCTCTGGTATGAACGTGATAGCTTGTTTCAGCACGCCCTCCCTATGATGTTGTACGCGTCTCCGCATGCCTTCCCTGTGATGTGCACGTCTCAGCACGTCATCACTTTGATGTCGTGCACGTCTCAGCACACCCTTCCTTGGATGTGTACATCTCGTCACGCCATCACTTTGATGTCGTGCACGTATCAGTACGCCTTCACTTCGATGCCATGGACGTCTTAGCACGACCTCCTTTTGATGTGCACGTCTCAGCATGCCCTCTATTTGATGTCGTGCACGTCTCAAAACGCCTCTCTGATGTCGCGCACGTCTCAGCACACCATCACTTTGATGTCGTACCCGTCTCAGTAAGCCTTCTCTTTGATGCCGTAAATGTCTCAGCACACCCTTGCTTTGATGTCGTGCACGTCTCAGAACGCCATCACTTTGATGTCGTGTCCGTCTCAATACGCCTTCTCTTTGATACCGTGCATGTCTCAGCACACCCTCGCTTTGATGTCGTGCACGTCTCTGCACGCCATCACTTTGATGTCGTGCCTGTCTCAATACGCCTTCTCTTTGATACCGTGCATGTCTCAGCACACCCCCGCTTTGATGTCGTGCACGTCTCTGCACGCCATCACTTTGATGTCGTGCCTGTCTCAATACGCCTTCTCTTTGATACCGTGCATGTCACAGCACACCCTCGTTCTGATGTCGTGCACGTCTCTGCACGCCATCACTTTGATGTCGTGCCCGTCTCAATACGGCTCCTCTTTGATACCGTGCATGTCTCAGCACACCCTCGCTTTGATGTCGTGCACGTCTCTGCATGCCCTCTCTTTGATGCCCTGCACGTCTCAACACGCCCGAAAGCCAGCACGGCACGACCGACGGGATCACCGTGCCGTTGGTATATTTTAAAGCCGTGTTGGGCTGTTTAGCTTTGATGTATGGCTGTTTGCTTTGGCACAGCCTGCTGCCGAACACCGCTAATGGTTTCTACCTCACCCTATAGGCAACCGCGGGGGAGGGAGGGAGCAGGCGGCACCGTCCACTAGGGAGCCGTCACGTCTTGACGGTTCAATACGTAACTGTTAAATACAATAGCTAGATAATTATTTTCCAATTACTTTGTTCCCATTCTCCTCCTAGGAAGCGGACAAAGTATCTGGAATGTTTGTTTGGGAATTGGAATATTGAGTTCAAGGAACCTAAACATACCATGCGTGGCTCTCGTTAGAATGTTGAAGGGATTCCAAAGGTAGTAAAGTGACATGACGCAGCAAATAGTCCAGAGCATACTACCCTACTGGTAGCATTGAAGCCCTAGCTCCTATGCTGCATAGAGCCCTGACGCTTCGTTCTCTTCTCCTATACGGTACGTAAATCTAAATGGAGTCCCTTAACCTAATCTACGTAAGTCATCTGCTGCTCGAAGGAGCCGCCACTAAACATTACTGACGCTTCGTTCTCTTCTCCCATACGGTACGTAAATCTAAATGGAGTCCCTTAACCTAATCTACGTAAGTCATCTGCTGCTCGAAGGAGCCGCCACTAAACATTACTGAGGCGTGTTTATTTAAACACCAAACTCTCTATCTCTTTCTTCTTGTAACTCGGGACTCGTGAAAAGCGTCGCGCGATGAGTAGCGAGGATGGTGTTTGATTTGCAGTGTGGAAATCTTGAGATGAAGGATGCAACAGAAAGTCATAAAATATAAAATTAGCCTCTTGCGATCAAAATCAGAGGTTTGTTGCACGACTGCGGACTCACCAATCTCAAATTCAGAGGCCTAATGCACGACTGCGGACTCACTAATCTCAAATTCAGAGGCCAAATGCACGACCACGGACTCACCAATCTCAAATTCAGAGGCCTAATGCACGACTGCGGACTCACCAATCTCAAATTCAGAGGCCAAATGCACGACCACGGACTCACCAATCTCAAATTCAGAGGCTATCATGCTCGACCACGGACTCACCAATTTCAAATTCAGAGGCTTGATGCACGACCACGGACTCACCAATTTCAAATTCAGAGACTTGATGCACGATTACGAGCTCATAAATTTGAAAGTCAGAGGTTGGATGCACGACTGCGAACTCGCCAATTTAAGTCAGACGTTTGATATACAGCCATAACATCCTGACCTCACACTTGCCCATCTTCATATTTTCGACTAAAAGTGGCCCGGAGCTTCATATATACAGATGATATTTTTGATCATTCACGCACAAACAGAAACACTTTAGACAGAAGAGTATTTGATTGTCAACGTATGACGTCACGCTGAATATCTTCAATGGGGGCAACAGTATGCTGTGGGAGAACTCCTTGAGATTTAGTTTAGGCTTCACTTGCCTAATTGGCCAAATGACAGCAGTTAGAGTATAGTAAAAATACGACATACCATGGCATCAAAAACATGCCGTGGATATGTCGTACTACGACATACCATGTCATCAAAAACATGCCGTGGATATGTTGTACTACGACATACCATGTCATCAAAAACATGCCGTGGATATGTTGTACTACGACATACCATGTCATCAAAAACATGCCGTGAATATGTTGTACTACGACATACCATGTCATCAAAAACATGCCGTGGATATGTTGTACTACGACATACCATGTCATCAAAAACGTGCCGTGAATACGTTGTACTACGACATACCATGTCATCAAAAACGTGCCGTGAATACGTTGTACTACGACATACTATGTCATCAAAAACATGCCGTGAATATGTTGTACTACGACATACTATGTCATCAAAAACATGCCGTGGATATGTTGTACTACGACATACCATGTCATCAAAAACGTGCCGTGAATACGTTGTACTACGACATACTATGTCATCAAAAACGTACCGTGGATATGCCGTACCACGACATACTATGTCATCAAGAACATACCGTGGATATGTCGTACCACGACATTCTATGTCATCAAGAACATGCCGTGAATATGTCGTACCTCGACATACATGTCATCAAAAACATACCGTGGAGACGTTGTACTACGACATACTATGTCATCAAAAACATACCTTGGATATGTCGTACTACGACATACCATGTCATGAAAAACATACCGTGGATATGCCGTACCACGACATACTATGTCATCAAAAACATACCGTGGATATGTCGTACCACGACATACTATGTCATCAAGAACATGCCGTGAATATGTCGTACTTCGACATACATGTCATCAAAATCATACCGTGGAGACGTTGTACTACGACATACTATGTCATCAAAAACATACCGTGGATATGTCGTACTACGACATACTATGTCATGAAAAACATACGGTTCATATATCGTACTACGTATATGATGTGTGTGTAGACAGATAACCACAATTGTCTCTACTAAATTTCAAGACTAAGAACCAGGGAGGTATATTGGGTCCCTTTATCTGCCGGTTCATGACCGAGTATGCTAGAGCGGTTATGAAAACCACTTGCAAAAAACTATGAAAATTTGTTTTCTGGTCGTTAATTTTTCAATGTTCTTCAATTCTAAGCCCAGTTTGTGCAGATAGCACACCTGTGTCATCTATTAGCCCTACACTACGTGTATACAGTAACGTGACGTCGTAAGTGATGACATCACGAGCAGCGTTGTGTTTGGGGCAAAGTCCCCCATCAGAGTTTCTTTAAGCTGTTTCGAATGTTCTGTGAGCGCCGATGTTTCCACGGTTCTTGCATTAATTTTGTGCAGTTCAAAGCCTACTTCTGCAGCTTTCCAGTGAGTACTCACATCGGTTCCTGAAACGTGGTTGTGAATAAAATGCTGGTACAAGCATACGCCTTGAATGCACCAGACTAGACAAATCTTTGACTTTATACGATGCGTAACTTTCATACATTTTTTATGTTATGTGTTCAGTATATTGGACTATAGCTGGTCCGTATTTTTTCCTTGTTATTATAACTGAAATAAGGATACTTGATACTTGGAGTTTATTCACTATTCACAGCAGGTCACAGCGTAGCTGCCACCTGCCACATCTGTAGGGACGCTCTCGACTTGTGCTACGGCATCAGCATTTGCATGTTGCGGCAACATTCGTCAGTCGGATCCCAACTTGGCTGAGTATAGCACACTGAGTATAGCATATTTATAGTAATTACAGGACAGGTATGGCAGGGATGAAGTAAGGCCGAGACAAGACTGGCCATATCCAATCAGTCCCTCCGTTTTAACGGGTCTCACCATACACAGTTACGTACATATCTGGTATCACACATGTGTATAAAGCGCACTGCTTCCTACCCACGACCGGTTAGTGTGATTAGCGTGCGCCGGCCACTGAAACCAAGTCGGTAGGGCTTGGTGACGCTGTTTTTCTTGTTACCACATGAAACTAATTTACGTTACGTTTATTACTTCTTCTGAGTTAGTTATAAAGTAGGACGTAGGGTGCAAGTCGTTCTCAATAAATGTATGGACATGGAAAATCCTCTTTTTTATTAGAGAAATCACCACGACTACCGTTTCTGAAAGATCTAACTTTAATTACGAACGAAGACTTTTATTTCTTCACATATTTACCACGCAATGTATCTGCTGCTGCCGGCAACGTATTTTTTGACCGGACGTTGGTCTGTTACCGAACATCTGGGCTGGCTTATACTTTTGTTTGGTGGTTGTATTTCTGTTTGATTTAGCACACTGTCTCCTGGTTAGGAAGTGCACTCATTCCGTGCATTCGCTTATTGCATTTCTGTTTGATCAAGCACACTGTTTCTTGGTTAGGAACTGCACTCATTCCGTGCTTTCGCTTATTGCATTTCTGTTTGATCAAGCACACTGTCTCTTGATTAGGAACTGCACTTATTCCGTGCATTCGCTTATTGCATTTCTGTTTGATCAAGCACACTGTCTCTTGATTAGGAACTGCACTTATTCCGTGCATTCGCTTATTGCATTTCTGTTTGATCAAGCACACTGTCTCTTGATTAGGAACTGCACTTATTCCGTGCATTCGTTTATTGCATTTCTTTCAAACAATCCTCGAGGCATTCATTTCCTCTATGCTCGCCGTCAGGCGTTTTTTTGTATCATCTGTTCAACGTGTCTTGTCCTGAAGACAACTAAATTAAAAACACATACCTTATAGACATTAATGTTTATTTTCTCGCGGTCCTTCTCTTCAATTGACTGTCCATACATGGTCTACCACCTGGAACAAAGTTACATTTACCGCTAGGAGAAAATCATTGATGACGTAGTGCCTGACTTGGGATAATTTGTGGATCGTTTTCGGTTTCTTTATTTTTTTATTTGAACGACACTTTACACGACTTCAAATGCTTCACCAGCAATTCTGTCTCTTTCGGTTCTGAATTAACTTTTGAATCGGCTAAAGGTAATCTCAAGAGGCAATCACTTCTGTAATTTGATTTCTCAGGTGTGTGCGTAATTGAATAATGACACTGCAATTAAATGCTATTGCGTTTTCACGCCTCACAAGTTTCAACAATGGCTTGTGGTCGATATGTATTAAAAACTTTCCGGCCAAAATACTATTCCTTGAATCGTTCTATTCCAAACATTACTGCCAGTGCCTTCTTCTGTCTTTTGTGGCATAACCTTTTTGAGTAGTTGTGAGCATTTTTGAAACAAATTGTGCAGGCATAAAGTCCAAGCTGTGTTTTCGGAGTAAAACCGCAGCCATCCCTTCCATCGTTTGCGTCCGTCTCAATGGCAGTTTCGAGAATTGAGTCAAATGTCAATTATTTCCACTATTTACTGGAGTTTCTAAGTAAATAAAAAATCATCTCGAACAATGGTGGATGATCTTTATTCCAGACAATCCACCAATTTCTTACGTAAAGCGTACAGTTGCGCAAATACACTACATAAATCTGGTATGAATCTGCTGCAGTATGTACACAATCCCAGAAAACTCTGCACTTATTTTACGTTTGAAGGACAAGGGGCCTCTAAGATTGCCTGTACTTCTATAGGGTGATTGGTCGCGTCCCCTTGTTAGATAACACATACCTCAAATATTCTACACTGTTCGGGAAATATGGACAATTACCATGGTTATTTTAACAGCCTCGCCTTCTAGGGCTGTAAACACATTTTCTATCTCACACATGTCTAGATGTTCGCCATGTGCCTTGGTAAGCACTAAAACGGAACGAAAAATTGTTCTGGTGAAATGTATGTCAAAAAGTAAGAAGCAACATTGGAAAAATCCCTCTCATATATACAAGAGAGTGTATATCTCAGATTCCTCTTCTTATGAGAATTGCAGTATACGTTTTGTATATCAATGTGCAAAAAATCTTTGGCGTCTCCTATGTTCCCCAGGCACGCAATCTTCAGTTGGCATTGGGTTCATTCTAACTTCCGTGAAGTTGCTGATCGTTCCTGCGTAATTGGCGCATAGTTTTATTCCAGGTGGTTGTAAAACTGCAACGACGGCACCAGCCCACTCTTGGTGATCCGATCTTTGAATTATTCTAACGCTTCTCTAAATTCGTTAGCTCTACCTATACAGGACATCTGTATCGGAACGGTACACTTCTTAGTAAATGAAACAATGGCTCACAGTTATCGTCCACCCTAGTTTTAGCCTTGTTAAATTGAGGCGAGCTACATGTACAACTACGAGGCGAAAATTCGCGGAGTTTAGTGAACAGTCCCTCCCTCGTAACAGTGAATAGTCCCTCCCTCGTAACAGTGAATAGTCCCTCCCTCGTAACAGTGAATAGTCCCTCCCTCGTAACAGTGAATAGTCCCTCCTTCGAAACAGTGAAGAGTCCCTCCCTCGTAACAGCGACTAATCTCTCCCTCGTAACAGTGAATAGTCCCTCCCTCGTAACAGTGAATAGTCCCTCCCTCGTAACAGTGAATAGTCCCTCCCTCGTAACAGTGAATAGTCCCTCCCTCGTAACAG
>SDVV010030538.1:0-11665 GCA_016164225.1 Gammarus roeselii
ACCCAGCCTCGTCTCACCCGTTGCTCCGCGATTCGGGCTCATAAATGATGTCCTATTTCTTCCCTCCTCAGACCCAGCCTCGTCTCACCCGTTGCTCCACGATTCGGGCTCATAAATGATGTCCTATTTCTTCCTTCCTCAGACCTAGCCTCGTCTCACCCATTGAGCCGCGATTCGGGCTCATAAAAAAATTGTCAGATTTCTTCCCTCCTCTGCCACAGCCTCGTCTCACCTATTGAACCGCGATTCGGGCTCATAAAAAAATGATGTCATATTTCTTCTCTCCTCTGACACAGCCTCGTCTCACCTATTGAGCCGCGATTCGGGCTCATAAAAAAATGATGTCATATTTCTTCCCTCCTCTGACACAGCCTCGTCTCACCTATTGAACCGCGATTCGGGCTCATAAAAAAATGATGTTATATTTCTTCCCTCCTCTGACACAGCCTCGTCTCACCCATTGAGCCGCGATTCGGGCTCATAAAAAAATTGTCCTATTTCTTCCCTCCTCTGCCACAGCCTCGTCTCACCTATTGAACCGCGATTCGGGCTCATAAAAAAATGATGTCCTATTTCTTCCCTCCTCTGCCACAGCCTCGTCTCACCCGTTGCTCCACGATTCGGGCTCATAAATGATGTCCTATTTCTTCCCTCCTCTGCCACAGCCTCGTCTCACCCGTTGCTCCGCGATGCGGACTCGTTGATGGTGAGGTTGTCCTCGCTGAACCTAACTGTACTGCCTCGCCTCGAGTCCCTTGACCGCTCCACGGAGGATGAAAACAAACTCGACTGCTTTTTTGTGCTGCCTCCAACCTCGTCAATGGAGGACGATTTGAATTGGCTAGTTTTCGAAAAGGAGCTCTGGGATGTCTTCTTCAGCACTGACTCCTGCTTGCCAAGGGACGACTGGCCCTGAGACGTTTTTCGCATCGATATAATTTTCGTAGACGACATCTCGTTTTGTGATAATTCAAGTTATTTGGTGAAGTTTTCGGATCAAATAGCGATTGTAAATCTCAAGATGAATCTCACTGTAAATGTTTTTTTCGGGTCGATCTGAGTTATCTATTCAACTGTTAGATGAGTATATATTCGTTAGGATATTCGTTAGACTGGCTATGAAGAGGTTTCTAAGTCAAGATCACCAAACACTCGAACTTCACAGCTTCGGGTCAGTTTGTCAACTGAGGACCTTAGTGAAGTCCGGCCACCTTCCTTCATTATTATTACACCGACAATTACGTCAGCTGGTGACGAGCAAGGGAGTCATTTTAGCTGCGGAGGAGGTGACATGCCAACATCATCAGCACCAACACCAGCTGCTTGCTACCTCTCTCTATCTCTTTCTCTCCAGCTGCTTGACAGGCACCACCTGAGTCATCCCTTCCCCGAGAAGTGGCTCTATTTTTTAGCTTGGTCACGAGAGCGAACCTCTTTCAAGGGCAAGCTCCTCATCACGCCAAAACGACATAAGGAGTATCGCCTTACACTCCCAGCCACTCTTTGAACTGCAATTAAGTAGCATCTGTAAGCATGGGAAGGTGAACATTTCAAACAAGTGCCTTTAGGAGGCAGTGATCTAATCGACGCCACAGGATAAACAGCGGCCTATTCTTAGACGGGTGATATAACCTCTCAACCTCTCGCCGCCAGGAATAGAACAGCACAGCAGGCCTATCAAATCTATTTCAGAACACTGACTCATGTCTCTGCTTGGACGGGAAATACGTAACTGCATCTTGTCTAAAATCAACTAGAGTTTTTTAATAAACACTTCATTAATATTTCAATTTGGAGTTCAGTGAGTAACAACCATAAAGTCGTTAGAAGGAAATTGCCACCGCATTTTGTGCGACTAATAGAAACGCACAGTATATTATTGCCACGGTGTTCTTGACATTTTATTGAGAATGGCGGCAGTATATTCTATTAAATTAGAGTGACAAGGCTTTATTGAGCGTTGGAGATGAGGTTCTTCTGGCACCGGATCACAAACCCGCAACCAGCGGTGTAACAAGCTAGCTGCATGTTATCGTCTGCCTCTGGATTTGTTTCGACTCAAGCCAGGCTCAAGCCACCACAATCTTAGGAGAGGCCGTGGTAAAGTTTAAGTCAAATAAAGGTAAGAACAATGGTCCCCCGTGATGGAGGAATCCATAGGTAGGTAAGGTGCGATCTATTCATGATAACGGCAATGAGACTGTGGTAGGCGTGATGGACAATAAGCACACAGAGTAAAATGAATATGGTCCCCCGTGATGGAGGGATCCATAGGTAGGTAAGGTGCGATCTATTCATGATGGCGGCAATGAGACTGTGGTAGGCGTGATGGACAATAAGCACACAGAGTAAAATGAATAAGGCGCCCCATGATTGGAGTATTCATAGGTAGATAAAGTGCGATTTATTCATGATGACGGCAATGAGACTGTGGTAGGCGTGATGGACAATAAGCACAGAGTAAAATGGATACGAATAGTTATTTCGGCAGGCCAAGGGTTCCATCATATGTGCAGGAAAGCAGATCCATGTTTGCAGTTTTATTTTAGCTTGCATAGCATCTCAGATCATAGTCTATTCAGAAAACCAGAATCAAAGCTTAGGAACAATTGTCTCTATGCAATGTTGAGTCAAATCGATCGTCTGATTACATGTTTTTTTTTCTATGATTCTAGTACATATCATTAAATAGATCAATATGACGACAGGTTGCCGTAGCGTAGAAATGTTTAGTGAATTGACAAACGTGTACGCTATGGAAACTTAATTCAAAGACGTCAAGATTACAGCTTGTCTCAGCTCAGGTGTCGCAAATTCTAGCATGTCTCAGCTCAGGTGTCGCAAATGCTACCGTAAGCTAAGTAGAGTTGCAGTCACTTCCCCTGTCCAGAACTCAATCCCGAACCGTAATAATGAAGCTATTAACAAGGCAATATACGTTACCAATATTTATTTTTAAAAATCTTATTCGTAAATACCAAATCCGTTCACTTATCGGGTAGTTGTAACTATCAAGCTATCACTGTTTGACTGTACCTGCGCAATGGGCCAACCATTAGTGTCTTCTTGCCTTGGTGGTAATATTTACTCACCAGTGCCGCTGAAGTCACGAGGTTATGGTTAAGAGATACTCGTCTGATGAGTTGTGAACAATACAAACACGAATTGGTTTTCAGTAAGTAAAACCTTATTAATATGGTCGAGGTCAACAATATAACTATTACTTGAAATTGTTATTTACTGCATTACAAAAAAATATATCAGGTTGCAGTTCATGTCCACGTCAGAACATAAGCGGGGTAGTGAGTATTAGGGCAAGGAATGTTTTTTGATGGAATATTTTCAATTATTTTGAATGAGTATTCGTCCACCACAAATAAGTTATTAGTTAAAATTTCCAAAATTCTAAGACTTTTAAATCATTCCGCCTCAGTTTACTAACCGAAAAGCAAACAAGCAGGACGAATAACTTTTTATTCATTTAAGTGTGCAAAACTTTCAATTTGTAAATGCTAAAAAATCTTCACTGACTACATTTTTCCTTTGATACGCTTAGTCTGAAGCATAAAAATGAACCACTGAGACAAACAAGTAAACTAATGGACGTAGTTAAGAGGAACAGGTCTTTGTGCATCACTCCACCGCAAGTCAATCAGGTACAATGACCATAATGACTATCAATCGAACAAAGCAACACCAGCAATGTAGTAGTTACAATCACATGCACAAATCGAGCACCCCTGTCTACTGTTGTTTGCTCAAGCCTCATTAGCCATAAACTGAGACGGAAATTCTTCCCATCGTTAACTAATGGGAAGAATTTGTGTAACATAGGGAAGCTCCACCAAAAGGGTATCAACACTCAGCACGTATATGCGGGCGCTTGCCAACAGGTGTAAAGGACCCTCCTCACCCTTCGGTGGTGTTCTGCAGGCCTGCATTTCAAACTGGATTGTGTGTGTAAACAGTTAGGAAATATTCAGTTAGGAGACGCTTGAATTGGCTTGCGCTTGCACGTACCTATCGACTTTTGGAAATTACATTTATATATCTAAAAAATTGATCTATTATCATATTTTGTAACATCCATGTAAAGCACATTCCAAACGAGAACAATGTTTGTCTGCGACTCACAGCGAGTTAAGGAAATATTAGTACTGCGAGTGTAGTATACTCCTTCTGGGATAAATTTCACACACTCGAAAACAAGGTCAACTCGTAGATCAGTTGAAGCAATGTATGTGAAAGAACAGCAAATAAGTTGTTATTATATTTAGCACGTAATATTGAGCAAAGACGGGAAACTCAATGCAAACGAACGCAGAAGGAAGTGTGAGCACGCGCGTTATTTCCACACATGTGTATTTGTGGCGTCAATGATTTTTATTCAACCACAAGAAATTATGGTTTGTAACGATAAACGAAGTAAATCTTCTGACATCATTTTAGGCATTACAGCTCATGCTTGTCAAAACGAAGATAAATATAATCAGAATGTTTGAGAGTTTATTAAAAAATAAAAAAATGGAGTTGAAACTTCTCATAGGATGCTTTCAGACAACTCTACAATTAACTTGATTGTAAACGTTGGTAATTTATCTGACCTTTTTTATTCTCCAGCTCAAAGAACAACTTCTGAAAAGTGTATTATGAGAATTCTGTACAATGGGATGCGTTTGATATACCTACATACAATAGATTACTATATATATATATGTTAATCAGAATTGAACAGCTAAAAACATGTTTCCAGAGTCGGCGCTCACGACCGGTTTTCTCCGCGTGTGTGGTACAGCGCAAGAAGAAGTTCGCAGAAAGACCACCAGCACAATAAGTGTGAGCATCGAAAAACTTACTACTGCTTACTTTAAAAAGGACTCCACTTACTTTTTGTCTGCCTGAGGCTCCGTAGCTGCAAAAGAAACGATATAGCAAATGGTGAAGCAGATAAAGTGTTTACAAACAGAACAAAAATGAAACCAGAACAGAGTAAATGCATAAGAATTGTGAGGTTTTACATGTCAACGGAGAAAAAACGGAGAAGCTGTGGTGAAGATAGCGAAACTGAAAGGAAAAAATGATGAGCGTTAAACATAGGAAAGATGGATTGAAAATTTGAAGCCGGATTGATTGATTTTGGAGGGAAAGGCCCTGCAGGATAATCAATAATAAAATTAGAATTTTAGTTGTGTTTTGTAAGGTTTTCGTTGTGGATACAAAATATTTATCAGGTGTGATTAATTCGTTAAATGGTAAATGTGACATTAGCTAACAAATTCATTTTGGCATTTATACCTATTGCTGTTGCACGTGCGGTTTGACTAGAGCACCTTTGACATTGGCCACAAAGAAATCTTTAAGGGGCGCTTTTAATTAATAAATCATACGAACACAAGTATATGTACATGATCCTTTCAATTAATTGGATACAGCTATTCCAAGCTGATTAGGATTAAAAGATAGAATATCTTTTAAGTTATGCAACTAAGAGTTTAAGAAGTGCATTCTCATCTAAGGAGAAAATAGGACAGATTTTAGGAGGAGGAAGGGAAAGAATTTAGTTTGATGCTTCAAAAATAACAGTTATTGGATCTTTTTTTCCAAAGCAAGCAAAATTTAGTTTGCGTTCCAAAAGAGTTAGTTCAAGCGATTGAGTTATTGCGACAAACTGAGTTCGGTGTTGTAACAGCGGGAGGAACACTGGTTGAGACGCTACTAGGAGAGCGATAGTCACCACCAGTTACGATAAACTCGAGCCTGAAGACCAGAAAACTCCTACCTTGGAAGGGAGGGTAAGTGAGCCGCTATCTTAGCTATTGAGCTGACGTATATCCACGCAGACTCTAAGCCTTCCGTGGCACTAACTACACCAGACACCCTGTTACAATTAGTGGATCTCGAGTTGTGGAGCCTTCATTGGGTGGTGTGTCCTGCAAGGTGTTTCTGAGGGAATGGTGACAGTGAGACTTGCAAGTGGCCTCGACCCACCGGGTGTCCGAGATGTACATACGAAGGAGACATTCCTGAGGTGTCGATGTTCACTGTATACATACGTATGCTCCAATGGTTAGTGAATGCCTGATTGGATGTCCGAACGGGAAGGTTGTCAGTACTGCTGGTTCTTTAACAATGAAAACTCGAATGATGTTTTTGGTCTAGAGTAGAAGGGCGTTCAGGAAGACGCCTTACCTTTCAGGAGGTTCATCGACAGCTGTAGGAAGACAGCATAAGACACGCAGCATTAGTGGGGGAAGGGATCCGAGTAAAGGAATAATCGCCTCTATGTTGTCTAGAGCCACCCTCTCTGACAGTCTCTGATGTCCTGTAACTCCAAGGAACTGACTCCACACCTGCATCACAGTGCCTCCACTAATTTCAACACCAACAAAGTGGATGGAGTCGGATTGTGGCGAAACGTGATAGTTACCGGCTCTAGCAACAAATGTTTTTTTTTTCAGGTAGCCATTTTTCTAAAATCAAGATGAGATTTAAAGTTTCGGAATTATTGAGAAAATTTAAATTAATTTCATGTGAAATTTAGTGTTTTACTTAACATTTCCAGAAATGATCAAGTTCATTAATTAGGCTGTAGCAAATCAACAAGGTCAATCAGAAGGGTTGTAACTGATTAGAGCATCCGTCAGTGAAGCACAAGCGCAACAGAGACTGCTGTCCAACTATCAATTGGATTTGTACATGGATTATTACCGTGTAAGACACTGGTATCAGTGTAGAGTGCAAGCTTGTGACTTAGACGCACAGAGCGTAAAAAGAGCAACTGCTTGAAACAATATCAATTTGAAAAAAAAACATCACTACACTGAACCAGGCTCGGCAGGAAGCTACAGTCGGTATACACAGAACACAGACTACTAGTAATATAATGCTTAGTGGCCATCATGAGATCACAACATTGTGTATCCTATGCTTCTTTATAGTGACAATCTTCCGCCACTAACACAAGAGAGACAGGAACGATAGCTCGCTATAAATGAAACAATGGAACTGCAGTTCTGAGACGTGATTTGATGATAGGCGCAGAGCATCGAGATTATGCAGAATAAACTTGGTAGTTATCATCGTCACCCTGCATTTGGGCAAAAACCGGCCGACAATATTCCACCATTAATTTTGATCTGCGATAGCTGTCTGTCAGTTTATGAAGGGATTGTTTGGAGTGACGGTGGAAGAGCCGAAGCCGGACATGACCACCGACATCCGATGGGAGATGGTTTGGCTCGGGAATTTAGAAGTGACAAACATCGTGGACGTTAAAACATCTTAAACGAGGATTTACTAAGTATTGTTATAAGCAGTTATATGAACAGCATAGGAAATGGTAGGATCCTGTGAGGAGATATGCTATTCCGGAACGGATCAGATCCGTCGTTGATCTGACAAGTGGAGAAGAGGAATTGCATTACAACTGGATGACTGGCTCCTGGAAAATAATTACATCTCAGAATATCATAGTTAAATAAAAAGTGTATACTGTCAAGAAAGAACATTTGATATTATTTTATCTGTACATGTCCACTGTGCACACACATGAGAATAGTTGTGAAGTCCATTTAATTGTTGCCCAATCCGTGATTTGTTGGGCTACGCATAAGCAACATACCAATTATACATTTCCTCTGAGGCAGTTACTCGTACACAATGCCTCATTTGAAGGTGCACACAAAGAAAACGAGAGTATAAGCCAGCAAAGGCAAAGGCAGTCAATTAAATGTTTGAACTTTGAAAATAAATTAAATTGTGCACGATCGCAAAACAGTCGTTCATTCAATAACGGCTGTTTTGTGAAAATTATCATATCTATTTCTTTCGAATTCATAGCCTGACGAGACATCATATTTTCCAATGTTCTCGAAAATGGATAAATGATTTCAAGAGAACAAAATAACGTTTGAATATTAATCTAGCAACCAGAGATTCAGTCACGTAAAGTTCCGATTACATCGATTTAACAAACAATTAATTCAAACCGTAATTGATTAACTTAAAAACTCTAGTTTCAATCATCGACACTACAATCATTGCCACCATGACATTCTTTTTCCAAAGCATCTCACGGGGCCATTGCTGCGAGCAAACATCGAGCAATTCAATAGAATATGGACCATTCCCGAGTTTGTGACTCATTTTATTCATATCCTACACACAATTACTAGTCTTTTAAAGTGAATGCCATTGGTACTTACGGCTGAAGTTCAAGTTAATGGAAGCAGACACCTCTCCATACTTGTTCTTGGCTTTGACTTTGTAAAGTCCGGCATCTTCTTCTTCTACATCATCCAAGACAAGCTGAACTTCGTAGAGGTTCTTTGCCCCGGGTTTAATGTTGATGACGACGCGCTTGCTTTCCTTGATGTGCACGTCTCCTCGGTACCAGTCGATCTCGGGCTTGGGACTGGCCAGGAGTTTGCAGTCGAATATTAGCTTGTTGCCATCGTCTTCCTGACGGAGTTTGGGCTTCTGGGTGAAGCTCGGGGCGAAATTCTCCCCCGAGGACCCCATGATGGGTTATGGAGCCGTCGCTTCAACACCAGAACCTGAGCACTTGCTCAACAGCGACCAAACTGAAAACAAAAGATGGATCGCTGTTAATAACGAATCATCATAGCTCGTTCCCTAGATACCTTCAGGGACAAAACACTTATGATTATTTAGTTGAAAAACGGTTCAATATAGATAGATAAAAGGGGAACAAAATGACATTTTTCCAACCTCTATGGGAATTAAAGAGAAAGTACCGATATTACTCCATAGCTGGTTCATGAATACTTCTAGGCTTGTGACCGTTAGCAGGAAAATAATATTGAAAAAGTATAAAGAGTCTCGGATTTAATTGCAAAAACTATTTCAAACCGTTTCATCAACTTTGTAGATTAGTAACTCTTATACAAGATTGAAATAATCATTTGCCGAAGAAAAACATTGAAAATTTCACAGCCAATAGAAGTGTGGGTACGTCAGGGGAAACGCAACATCAATTAGTTCGGTAACCAGATAAAGCATTCATTTGTGTTTGAGAACTAGGTCATGGTGAATGCAATTTTATAAACAGCGCGCATAACATTATAGAGACATAATCTATGCCGTATCGTGAAGTGCATGCCGTCCGCGAAACGATGATGTAATAGGGCACTATAAAGTGCAGCAAAAAATTGCAGCCCCATATTCAATCTGGGCATTGGATCGGTCGTTAACGGCATAGTTTAGAGAGACAATCAAAGAGACTTGGCACATTGCTAGCAGCCACAATGCCGAGTTAATCTAGAATACTTGTCGGCGTTTATATAAAATAGATGGCAGTGTCCATTTATACCACTTGTAGGCGAGAACAACCTGTCAGTGTTAATATAAAATAGATGGCAGTGTTCATTTATACCACTTGTAGGCGAGAACAACCTGTCGGTGTTTATATAAAATCGATGACAGTGTCCATTTATACCACTTGTAGGCGAGAACAACCTGTCGGTGTTTACATAAAAGAGTTAGCAGTGTCCATTCATACCATTTGCAGGCGAGAACAACCTGTCGGTGCTTACATAAAATAGTTAGCAGAGTCTATTTATAGCATTTGCAGGCGAGAACAACCTGTCGGTGTTTACATAAAATAGTTAGCAGAGTCTATTTATAGCATTTGCAGACGAGAACAACCTGTCGGTGTTTACAAAAAATAGTTATCAGTGTCCATTTATACCATTTGCAGGCGAGAACAACCTGTCGGTGTTTACATAAAAGAGTTAGCAGTGTCCATTCATACCATTTGCAGGCGAGAACAATCTAATGTTAAAGGTACACTACATGCCGCGCCATCGAAATTCTGTTATCAATTTATATCAGTAGAAAACTGGTCCATTTAATAACGAAGCAGTAATTTAAAACCGTATATAAGAGAAAGTCCGAACGCACAGCAGATATTCACGAAGATTTTAGTATCCGTATGAATGGAAGCGTTCTTAAGCAATCCTACATCACAGCATAAAGTTATAATTCTGATGTGTTTACACACTACACTGTAACTACACAGCGCTGTGTTAAACAGACAGCACCAAAGACTGCCGCTGGCCAATCCAACGACGTGGCAGTACGCTACTGCACTATAACATAACTACACAGCGCTGTGTTAAACAGACAGCACCAAAGACTGCCGCGGGCCAATCTAACGACGTGGCAGTACGCACTGCACTATAACTACACAGCGCTGTGTTCAACAGACAGCACCAAAGACTGCCGCTGGCCAATCTAACGACGTGGCAGAACGCACTGCACTATAACTACACAGCGCTATGTTAAACAGACAGCACCAAAGACTGCCGCTGGCCAATCTAACGACGTGGCAGTACGCACTGCATTATAACTACACAGCGCTGTGTTAAACAGACAGCACCAAAGACTGCCGCTGGCCAATCTAACGACGTGGCAGTGACAACTTCTAGAAGACACCGCTCCAAGAGCACTGAGGGGTTAGAAAACTTGCGGGACATGCAGCCTACCACCGCCGCACTCTTGACGTCATTGGTGATCCTCCAAGGCAAGGTTACGTTTCAACTATATCTGTAGTAGAACTATACTTGGAAAATTATGATCCATAGAATTTTGACAACTCATGGATGAGCTGACAGACGCTCTCAAAGATCGAGCTCATGACATTGATCTACGTTGAGGTGGACCTAGCAAAGGAAAACAATGGTATCAAGACAATAACGGGATACGGGTGGACATGAGGTTGCGAAGGAAATGAAGTATCTCTTTTGTTAAATGAATACTGAAATGTTTATATATCAAAGAATATAAGATAACTTCTTCTGTTACATAACATTTTGGTGAGGCCTAAATAAATTCACTTCAATGAAAGAGAGCAGACGTGTACATCCACAGCATGCTTATGAAGTTGAAAAATACAACGACTCCGTTCGATTTAAATCAGACTATTTTCACAGGCGACGGTGGGAGAAACCGAGAGCTGGACACTCGCGCAAAAATCAGATCGGACGCAAACACCCATTCGGGGTAACAATACCGTCACAGGCGTTTCTTTGAGTGCATAAAAATGAAACGGCCCAAACTTTTGACTAGGACGTGAACACCCATTCGGGCAACAATACCGTCAGAGGCGTTTCTTTGAGTGCATGAAAATGAAACGGCCCAAACTTTTGACTAGGACGTGAACACCCATTCGGGGTAACAATACCGTCAGACGCGTTTCTTCGAGTGCACGAAAATGAAACGGCCCAAACTTTTGACTAGGACGTGAACACCCATTCGGGGCAACAATACCGTCAGAGGCGTTTCTTCGAGTGCATGAAAATGAAACGGCCCAAACTTTTGACTAGGACGTGAACACCCATTCGGGGCAACAATACCGTCAGACGCAATTCTTCGAGTGCACGAAAATGAAACGGCCCAAACTTTTGACTAGGACGTGAACACCCATTCGGGGCAACAATACCGTCAGAGGCGTTTCTTCGAGTGCATGAAAATGAAACGGCCCAAGCTATTGACTAGGTCATGAAGGTGCCAACGTGAAGACTCCGGAAAACATTAGTGTGAGGTAACCCTTAAGCTAAAGGATACAAGGCGAAATGGAAGCATTCGTGCGAGAAACACCAAATTCATTAATTGTTTCATTGAAGGAATGAAGCATATATATATA